>BQNB010037160.1:0-49630 GCA_026074375.1 Tanacetum coccineum | reverse complement strand
CACAATCTTAACAGGGAAGGTTGATATATCAAAATGATAGTAAACAGCCACGTCACGCAACCTGAGTAAATATGTCAAGTCTTGGGAAGATTATACTCTAGAACTTTGGTTCTAAGAGTTTAATATTGTTATAAGTTTGATTGGAGATTTTGGAATTATATCACCGTTCGGGCCATCATAATTCAGAAGTCATTCAGTAAACGTTTGAGGAGCTAGAGCACTTTAAATCGTAAACCCAAGAACTCAGTTAGAACGTAATACCAAGATGAAACCTCTTAATATGAAGCTCCCTAGTATTGTGGCACAATATAGCTTCCGAATGATCGGTTTTAAGTGTTTTAATCAATATATGGAAATGTTAAGCACGAGGAGCGTTAATTAAAGTTATGTCTGGTAATGTTTTGAATGTGTTTTTATACTTTTTCAAAATGTTACATTTTTGACCCTGGGTTTGGAAAATTGCAAGTAGACCCTTAGGGTTTGCATTTTTACGACTTTGGTCCTTCAACTTTTATTGATATACCAAGTAAACCTTGTACTTTAATAAGTGACATAATAGACCCCTATAGTTATAACTTTGATAAAATGACACTTTTAGTCCTTTTACTTAAAAGTTTCTAAAATTTACGATATATACCCCTTGCATGGATTATAATTACAAAACATGTCCAAATTGCTATGCAAGCTTAATTTAACATTTCAATAGTCATTTATAAGTTATAATAAACTAAAATATGAAGGTTTTAACATAACACAAGTTTAATTTAACGATTCGTTAAGCTAAAAAAAAAAAGTAAAACGGGTCAAATTAGGGTTTTAAAATGAAAATGCTCGGGGTTTGCAAGATTAAATTCTTTCATGACTTATCAAAAGAACTATAATTTTTACAATATATAAGCTATTAGGATAGATTATAACAATAGTTTACAATTTTAGCTCATAGTTTAAGTAAAAACATGATATTAGGGTTTCGGTGTGCGGTATTGATCAAAAAGGCTATAACACTTAGGTTTTTGAGTTCAAAGCTTTATTTATGATTTTAGCAAGAACATATGAACATTATGACGTTATGAAGCAGAACATAAGCTTAGAGAACCTGGTTTGAGCTTATAGCTTAGAAACGGGTCAAATCGACTTTTTGGCTTCGTACCCTAAATAACACTCCCGGGTTCATTTCTTGTTTATTTTTGCTTTCCCGTTTATCTAGACTTGAACTACTTAAGATCACTTAGGATCTATAAAGTCAAAGGATTGCTATCAATGAAGGTTAAAAGGAAGAAGTTGGGGATTACGAAAAAAAATATGAAGCTTTAGGTTCCTATTTATATTAGATTGAAGGCAAAAGAGTTAAGGAACACTTAGGATCTGTTCATCGACATGTGGAGGGCCTAGAGGGTGACTAGGAGAGGCTATATGGTGATTTGTTAAGACTAGGAACTAGATTGAAGTGGTTGTTGAGTCCTTGTGGTGCCATGACTTAAAAAGAAAGAACAAGAGCACATGTGAAGCTTTTTAATAAAAAACAAATGAAGATATTTGTTGTAGTAGCTGAGTAAGCAACTTAGGATGCATGTGGGTAAGTTATTTGCAAAGGAATCCTTTAAAATGGGTCAATATTGCAAAAGAATGAGTTTCGGGTTCATATGAGCTCATAAGGGTTCGAATTCTTGTTTTTGGCTTATATTTCGCATACATTGATCAAGAAGTGATTAAAATATGATCTTAAGGTTTGTAATAATAAGTATTAATAAAAGTTAGCAAGTGGTTTGGGTTAAAACGGGTTAAAAATGAGTAAATAAGGTCGCGGGTTCACATAGGGCTCGTTTAGGGTTTCTTTGCTTCGTGCATATATTCGTTAATGTTGAGTGGGACTGATGGAAACACAAGATCCTATGCTTATATAAAGTATTATCACTGAAGTTATGGTCATTGGTTTTTAAGTTAAAATAATTTGAAATTTGAAAGAAAAAGCCGTAAGCTTGAATTAGGGTTCATATAAGGTTTATAGTGGTTATTCCCCCTAGCATTATGTACTTTCTCGTACATTGTTGAAGAAATGAATGTTTAATGATAGATAAAGGTTTTTAAACTCATTTTATGGGTTTACAATGACTCTTGGTTGCTTACTTGAGAATGAGATGGTCTGAAAATGAGTAAATGGGTCAAAACTATAATTAGGGTACAATTAGGGTTTTCTGGATTCGTTTCTTAGATAATTGAGGTAGAATGATGTGAATGATAATGGAAGATTGATTTAGATGTTGTAATTAATGTGTTATTATAACTTTTTTTAAGTATTGAGGTTTAGGTTTACAATGATAAAAAATCAAGAAACGGTCATGTTCAGAATACTAGCTCGGTTTTAGGGTTTAAGATTTTAAATTAGGGTTTTAAGAGAAAAAATGTGTATGAAAGTTTATGAATAGAATAATTAGGGTTTAGACATTGTATATTGAGGGTAGTATCTTGTAAACAAGTGATGGTGAAGAAATTAGAATGAAAACAGAGGTAAAATGACTATTTTAGAGATCATGCTAATGACTTGTACATTGAGCTTTTAGAGATTTGTACTTTGAGTTGAAGGGATTTTATATTTCAAATGAGATCTTATATTGCACTTGTACATATGCTTTAGTAATTGAGCATTCACCATTAGGTTAACCCTTCCAGGAGATTAGGGTTAAGGCATCTAATAATGGTTTAAAGCCCGTTTAGATATAACGTTGCGAATAGTACATTATAGGAATAATGTACCTTGTAAAAGGGATATGATGATATTGACTTGACATGTTATGATGTTTGCTTGACATATATGAAGATAGGATGGTCATAGATAGGTTGCGTGAGCTCGTCTACTTTAGTTATGACATACTGAGATATATAAGTAATGTAATAAAGCGAAAAATTTCCCCGTACAATTGTGATAATAGTAAAATAGGTTTTGCATTTGATGAAAATTCTTGGGTTGTTATAGTCTCTCACCCCTTACAGAAATCTCATCCCGAGATTTAATTGAAAGTTATAGTGGTATAGTTTAGAGATAGGTACTGGGTATGAATTTAGGTTAATCAAGGTCACAAGTTCACGTGTGTGATGCATTTATAATTATGTTGTACACCATAATTATAATTACCTCCTTTCACACGTCTACTTATTTTCAAGATCATACCTCTTGGTGACAGTCAATAGAATTTCTCTAGATTCTGGTAGAACTTGGGTGAATAAAATACTTCGATTTACGGAACCTGGGGTTATGGTCTACTTTCTGTTATGCCAATCCTAATCTTAAAGAATTGTTATTCGTTAACTTTAAAAGCAACAACGAATAAGAATGCTATCACAAGTCATAGGTTAAAATTTTCATACCAGTGGTATGAAATATTTTGACAAGTATAGATTCTTGTGTGTTTTCCTTGTATTATGTACAGAATATACAGAGAAATTAGAATACGGAGATCATGGAATGAGTGATGTCAAGGAATGATTATGAATTTGTAAGAGAGTTGCTAATCATGTGAGATACAGATTTTGAAATGAATAGATGATGAAGGTATAAATTGAAAATGATTAAGGAATTGTTGTATAACGGATTTGAAAGAAACTTGTTTGTACGTATGTTATATACTTAAGCCTACTTATTTATAATAAGTCCACTTACAAAAAAAAAGAAGCGTCCAACTCTTGTACTGAAAGTTATAAATACATAGTTCAGGGATTTATATTTCCTTATTCAAATGAGAATCATTCTAAATCAATTTTCAATAAGATGATCATAAATCGTCTTACCTAAGCATAAAAACATGATATGGTAATGTGTAGAAAATGATATGATCATGAATGGTTAGATAATATTGAGATGTTGATTGTACTGACGCCCATATAATCGAGGATGAAAATTTATGTTGCAAAGGTATGAGGAGATGTATATTAGAGTTTGAGTAGGATAAATCACAAATGATGTTTGAGTTTTGATACACCGGATACCAAGAGTGTAAACCGTAAATTATCTCTTTATTATTTCATAGATAACTTTACATACGAACTTTACATATGAAAAAGAGTTGATACTTATGTTACATGTCTCGAGATTTAGTTGAGAGATAGAGTGATGTTGGAAAATAGATGTTTTTAGCTCCTACAGTTTCTAGTCTGATGGCCTACTTGTGCATTCTGACACCTAACATTGGCACGGTCCTGTGTGACGCAAGAGTACACATCCACAAAGGGGATGAGGACCATTATATCCACGTTTCCATTATCCTTAAGGATTTTACCATCCTTCCATTTTGCTCTGATGTGATAATTTGTTGTTTGATATTTTACGGTTATTTGGGTAGTTATTTTTGTTAATGTGATTGTTGGAGTGGTTATTGTTGTTGCGATCATTGGGGTAGTTGTTGTTTTTGGTGGTGTTCCTTCTATCATCGATCTTTCATTTGTGATCATTGGTTTCTTGCATAGAATTACGCTTTATTATTTGGTCCATTAGTCTGTGAGCTATGTTGGTGGCTTCTTCCAGAGTCTGAGGTTTTGAAGCAGTAACGTTTCCTTCAATGCTTTGCGGCAGTCCCCCGATGAAAGCTTCCATAAGTTTCTCAGAATTTGGCACCATGTTTGGACATAAGAATGCTAATTCTTGGAATCTTCTAATATAAGTCTTGAGATCACTTCCATTTACAGTTAGACCATAAAATTCATCTTCAATTTCTTGATCTCAGTTTTCGAGGACAGTACTTGTTCGTCAGAAGCCTTTTTAACTCAGTCCAGGTGATTTGATTAGCTTGCTCTATTCCCATAGGCTGGGCATGTGCATTCCACCAGGACAAGGCATCATCAGTTAAAGTACCAGTAGCAAATGTTACTTTATTTTCCTCAGCACATCTGCTTCGTGAGAATACTGATTCAGTTCGTTCAAACCAGCGAATAAGGCCTACTGCTCCTTCCGTACCATTAAAGCAGAAAGGTTAACAGCGATAAACCTTTGTAGTTTCGCCGTTTGTTACTGCAGGGAGTTCCAGTATGGGGGGGGGGGAGATTGTTGGGATTACTAGCACTTGCTATGGCAGCAGTCTGTGCTTCCACGGCTGTAGTAAGATCAGCAATCAGTTGCCGGATGGCATCTAAAGTTATGGCTGGTGTTTCGGATGTTGACGTCCTTTTGGGAGGCATTCTATCAACATAAGAGAACATGTAGTAAGAATGACATCACAAGTTTAGAAAGGTAATACTTTAAAGAAATGTGATGCTTAAAATGCTTAGAGAAATGCTTATTTTTGGATTTTAAGCACTTAGAAGTTATGGTATGATTCATGAAGACGGAGATAATGATACAAATGATGGAGATGATGATGAAGAAAGAATAGGTTGGAAACAATAGAGGTATAGAACGGGATTTCCTTTATAAATAATTGCATTTGTACTGTACAAAGTCAAGATTAGACATGCGTTTATATTTATATCACACATCCAGTAGTTAGGATAAAGCATAACTATTTAAGAGTTGATGATTTTGAGCTGGATAGATGCATCCGAAAGACTTCCTAATTGTTTGGCGATAAGCTTGCGTTTTCTCTATGAACCGTTCAAGATCAGAAATAATGTAGTGAGCACAGGCAATCTTATCCTTTATGCCCTAACCTTTCTTTAGTCTGATAATTCTGAGTCGGGATTTGCCTTGAGTTTAGTCTTAGTTCGTTCCATTAATACGTCCTCTTCCATTATTCTCAATGCGGTAAAAAAGATTCATCTAAGTAATACAAAATATCTTCTATTTGTTCCTCATGATGCTTTAGATACATCTTAATTGAACATTTTCCTATTTCAAATATCTGAGGAGGGGTAGGAGTATAAACTGAGGAAGATAGTGATACCAAATTACAAGTTTGATTCCGAGATGAATTAGATAACGTAGTTGAGGAAGAAGATGAGGAACAGATTCGCTTCTTAGGTGGTAGTAGTTCTTCAGGAACAAAGAAATATCGAGGATCAAATAGTAATGATGGTGGTAATATCGAAAAGAAAAAATAAGATGGAGCAAAATAGTGGTGAAGCAATAGGAACTGGAGATATAAATAGTGATTCCTTAGCATAAAATGCTTGTACGTCCTTCAAACAAGGATTATTGTAGAAAGATGAGAATACTGGTGGGATCATATTATCTGTAGAGTTTTCCGAAGAGTTAAAAGAACTGCTTCCCTCTGAAGCTGGGAAATAATCCTGAGGACCGAAGTATAGTTAAGAAAATTCATAGAGGAAAAAGCATCCTCAAGATCGAATTAAGCGATTGGGGTAAAACAACGTTCATGATAACAACCCAATTTGTAAATAACACATAAGTGTTATTTATAGTAATATAATAATAGATAGTATCTTTACATACATTGTTCCGGAATTGTAGTGGCACAGAGAACTTTGATGGCTAAAATGAAATGTGGTTTAGTTAAAGGTTTTGACCTTTGTGCTCTATAAACCATGACACTGATACCAAATTCTATAACACCCCAATTTTACAATATAGTAAGCGGAAGCTAATCTGGGTCATACTTCATGGATACAACAATCATAATCAAGAAACCAACTTTAAAAAGAGACGTTGATGGAAAAATTTAGTTATTCATTCATTATAATCAGAGATTATAAAAAATGCAGGTCCCCAAAATCTAAAAACATCATGTTTGAATGTATAAAAGTTCAACCAACTTGAGTCCATTCCACTCCGTGCCGTATATTGCCATAATAACCTGAGATAAACATCCTAAAAAAAGTCAACACAAGGTTGAGTTTAAATTCATAGTTTGCAAAGTAATAGTTTGAAATACAAAGTTATAATAGGAAATATTGGCATTACTGGGATAATTATCATGGAGATCAGTATTATTATAAAGAACAGTATTATCATGGAAAACAGTTGAATATTATATGGTTGAATGCAAGTCATTATAATGGTAATAATTGTAACGAATACAATTTTTATGGAAAATCAGGGTAACATTATTATTGCAGCTAAGCTCATGACATCAATACATTAACATGGAAATCACCGTAGTGATATTGGTTAGGGACAGATGTCCCCGTGGAAAAGATAACTTGCCAAGGTTACCTATTAGGACAAATATAGTGCGTTTGGCTACCCCAAGCATGGGTATACCAACGGGAGCCGTCACCCCCAATTAAATCTTATTCACAATATTCGCGTTCACGTCGCATGCAAGTACGAGGAGTAAATGATATCATGAATGGAAATAAAGGCACTAGGAAGCTAACTTAGTGCCATAATATATCTGGATAACATACATTTAGAAAACACTTTGCATTCAAGTTTATATCAGTGTACCACAGGTTTATAAAGTATTGAACAGATAAAACATGGGGTAATGGAATTCATTAAGTACTTTGAAAAGTAATCACATTGTAATAAGATAAACGAGTAATTAAAAGAGTTGTAACAATCATGTATCCCCTCGCGGGTTTATAAAAAACAGTAAATAAGTAATGCGAGGTTCTAATGAACTTCACCTGGTAGGAAGATGTAATAAAATATTCTAAAATGAAAGCTGACGACCATATCACAATCTTAACCAGGGAATGTTGATATAGTAAAATGATAGTAAACAGCCACGTCATGCAACCTGAGTAAATATGTTGAGTCTTAGGAAGATTGTACTCTAGAACTTTAGTTTTAAGAGTTATGAGTTTGATTGAGGAGTTTGGAATTATTGTATCACCGTTCGTGTGCCATCATAATTCAAAGTCCAGTCAATAAATGTTTGAGGAGCTAGGGCACTTTAAATCGTAAACCCAACAACTCAGTCAGAACATAATACCAAGATGAAACCTCTTAATATGAAGCTCCCTAGTATTGTGGTACAATATAGCTTCCGGATGATCGGTTTTAAGCGTTTTATTCAATACTGGACAGTTAAGCATGTCAAGCTTAATTAAAGTATGTCCTGGTAAATGTTTTTGAAATGTGTTTTTTTTATACTTTTCAAAATGTTACATTTAGAACCTAGGGTTAGGAAATTTTAAGTAGACCCCTGGGGTTTGCATTTTTACGACTTTGGTCCCTTCATCAACATTGAAAGATATACTCCAAAAGGGGTAAAACCATGACTTTGAAAGTGACATAATAGACCCCTATAGTTATAACTTTGATAAAATGACACTTTTAGTCCTTTTAGTTATAAGTTTCTGAAATTTACGATATATACCCCTTGCATGGATTATAATTACAAAACATGTCCAAATTGCCATGCAAGCTTAGTTTAACATTTCAATAGAGACTATTTATAAGTTTATAATAAACTAAAATATGAATTTTTAACATAACACAAGTTTAATTTAACGATTCGTTAAGCGACAGTATAACTGGTCAAATAAGGGTTATTTAAAATGAAAACGTGCGGGTTTTAAGATTAAATTCTTTCATGAATTATTCTAAGCACTTATTTTAACATATATAAGCTTATTAGGATAAGATTAATAACAATAGTTTTTACAAGTTAAGCTCATAGTTTAAGTAAAAACATGAATTAGGGTTTCAGGTGTACGGTTTTTTGGATCAAAAAGGTATAACACTTAGGTTTTTGAGTTCAAAGCTTTATATTATGATTTATAGCAAGAACATATGAAATATGACATATATGACAGCAGAACATAAGCTTAGAGAACCTGTTTGAGCTTATACTTGGAAACGGGTCAAACGGGACTTTTGGCTTCGTACGCCCTAGAATAACGACTCCCGGCTTCGTTTCTATGGTTTTTCTATTTGCTTCCAATCTAAACTTGAGACTTATTAAGACACTTAGGAACATTAGAGAAAATGATTTCTTCTAAAAGGTTATAGAGGAGGAAGTGGGGGATGAGTAAAATGAAGTGATTTAGGTTCCTATTTATATTAGTTTGAAGGCAAAAGTTAAGAACACTTAGGATTTGTTCAATGGACGTGTGGAAGGGCCTAGAGGGTGACTAGAGAGCTATATGTGATTGTTAAGGCTAGGAACTAATTGAAGTGGTGTTTAGGAGTCCTTGTGGTGCCATGACTTAAAAAATAAAGAACAAGAAGCACACTGTGAAGCTTTTTAATCAAAACTAAATGAAGATATTTTTTTGTAGTAGCTGATAAGCAACTAGGATGCAGTGGTAACTTAATTTTGCAAAGGAAAATCCGTTAAAATATTGGTCAATATTGCAAAAGAATAGATATCCGGGTTCATATTGTAGCTCATAGAGGGTTCGAATTCATGTTTTATGGCTTATATTTCACATACATTAATCAGAAGTGATTAAAATATGATCTTAAGTTTGTAATCATAAGTATATAATAAACAGTTAGCAAGTGGTGTGGGTAAAAAGGGTTAAAAATGAGTAATAAGGTCGCGGGTTCACATAGGCTCGTTTAGGTTTCTTTGGCTTTCTAGCTATATATCGAATTATGTGTATGGGAATGATGGAATACAGATCCTAGGGCTTATATAAAGTATTATCAATGAAGTTTGGTCATTGGTTTAAGTTAAAATAGATTGAAATTGAAAGAATAAGCCGTGGCTTGGAATTAGGGTTCATATAAGGCTTTTAGGGTTTTCTAGCTTTGTAATTCTCGTACATTGTTGAAGAAAGGATGTTATAATTATAGATAAAGGTTTTAAACTCATTTTTATGGTTTACATGACCTCTTAGTTGCTATACTTGAGAATGAGATGGTCTAAAATGAGTAAATGGTCAAAACTATAAATTAGGTGTACAAATTAGGGTTTTCTGGATTCGTTCATGATAATTGAGGTAGAAGGGTGGGAATGATAATGGAATATGATTTAGAATGTTTGTAATTAAGTTATTTAATAACTTTTTAAGTTAATTGGTTTAGGTTTACAATGGATAAAAATCAAGAAACGGGTCATGGTTCAGAAACTAGCTCGGTTTAGGGTTTCTGAGTTTTGAATTAGGGTTTTAAGAGTAAAAATGTGTATGAAAGTTTATTGAATAGGAATAATTAAGGGTTAGAGACATTGTATATTAAGGGTAGTATCTTGTAAACAAGTGATGGTGAAGAAATTAGAATGAAAACAGAGGTAAAACGGCTATTTTAGAGATCATGCTTAATGACTTATACATTGAGCTTTTAGAGATTTGTACTTTGAGTTGAAGGGATTTTATATTTCAAATGAGATCTTATATTAGCTTTGTACCATATGATTTTTAGTAGCTGTTCAATTTACTTTAGGGGTTAAACCCTTCCATGAGATTAAGGGTTTAAAGGCTCTAATATTGGTTTAAATGCCCGTTTAAGAACCTAGCGAATAGTACATTAAAGGATAATTACCTTGAAAAGGGATATGTATGATATTGACTCAACATGTTATATGATTTTGCTTGACATATATGAAGATAGGAAGGACATAGAGATAAGTTACGAGAGCCTCATCTACTTAGTTTATGACATACTGAGATATATAAGTAAGAATAAAGCGAAAATTTCCGCCGTAAATTGTGATAAAAAGTAAAATAGTTATTGATTTGATGAAAATTCTTGGATGTTATAGTGCTACATGTGCAGCACCAGGTATCAGATCGATTTGAAATTCCACTTGTCGAGTCGGAGGAAGACCCGGCAAGTCCTCAGGGAATACATCAGGAAAATCTGAACTATCGGTACGTCCTCAAGTCGCTTCTTCTCCGACTTGTCTTTCGTCTCCTTTGTAGTAATGTTTGCCAAAAAGACTGGACATCCTTTTAGAATGTATTCTTGTGTTTTGGTGTATGAGATAATATGCAGACGAGCCTCGTTTCCTCGGTTGCTTCCGTCACCGTGAACGATTAGAGTTTCATTTCCTTAGGGGATACGAACAATCTTCTCGTCACACACAATGATTGCTTGGTACTTTACCAACCAATCCATACCAATTATAGCGTCGAAACTACCAAGTTCTACGGGCATTAAGTCTATGTTGAATGGGTGGTTCAGGATGTTTAATGTACAACCCCTAAGGATAGTGTTCAACCTAATTATTCTCCCGTCAGCTAGTTCAAGTCATAATAGTGATCTAATGCAAGTTGGTGTATTATATCAATTTAGGAGCTAAATGCAGTAGACACAAAACTCCTATCGGCACTAGTATCGAATAAGATAGAAGCATAGCGGTTGTTTAGAAGGAACGTACCCGTCACGACGTTGGAGTCTGGGTTTGTCCCTGCATGGCCTACTGTAACACCCCTAAAAATGAGTCGCAGCGGGAATATGTCAGGGCGATACTTCATAATACAACAGCACAAGATACAAGAGAACGACCTCTAAAGGTGCGTTTGAAAAGTTATCTCGTTGATTTTCTTGAAATTGATCTAACATTTTGTCCCATAACTGCATCACAATGAAAAGCTTGAAAACAATACAACAAGATTTGATCATTTGAATGTAGTAGACTCCAATGCATATCAAGTAGTCCAAGCATCTAATTCACCTGAGAAAATCATGCTTAAATTGTCAACATTAAAGTTGTGATTTCATAGAGTTTCTGTAATATAAATGTACATGTTGGAATCCAAAGAATTATAACGTAAGTATGACCATTTCAATCCTTAAGAAATAAACACCAAAGTGTAAGAGTAAATGTAGAACCAAAAGAGTTAGTGTTTAATGCTTCGCCACAATATACATGAAAAGTGTTCAGAAATTAGTAATGATTAAATAAGTAGTATGGACAAGAACACGTTGATTTTCCAAAATGTAAGGTCTAACTAATAAAAAATCCAGTAACCACAAAAATAATTTCTATTGTTGCACTAAGCTCATGACACCGAAGCTCGACATATATGTATGCAATTTAATGCACAAAAAGGTGCCCGTGCAGATGTTCAAACCCGTAAACATCCAAATTGTTCCGACATGTATGCATTTCGTTGTTCAGTACGTCGAAACTGGTGAGAGAACTCCACCCAACAGGATTTTCAATCCCCCCAAATAGATCAATTTATACACTCGCGCTTCCTTAACCGGTCCTCCGGTCAAGAATTTAACAGTTCAGATAATGGCAATGGTGGGTTAACGTTACTTAGGCAAACCCGTAACATAGATGATAACCTAAAACACTTTATGTCCCAATAATAAATTAACTGTTGTATTTGTAAATAGCTTAGTACTTAAATCCATAAGTAGAAAAGAGTATGATATAAATCAAGTAATCAAGTTCGTAATGAGTATGTAAACAAGTTGTATTTAGCATGTATTCTCCCCCAGAATTTTGAAAGTAAATGTAAAACAAGTGAAAGAGGGGCTATAAACTCACATCGATGATGAAGAACGATTGGCGGGAATGTACACATTGAGTACAAGACGAAACGGGAACTGAAACGGCTCGACCAAGAAGTTGCAACTAATCTTAACGGCTAAGTCCCACTAGCCTAGGATAATGTATTTGGTTTTCCGATGAATGAGCAACCTCCAACGTACACTATGATAAAAATTTTAGATATAAGTTGAAATATTTGGTGGTTGGTTAAATAAATAAATCAAAAAGCATATGTAATTCATACGATGAATCATATAGCAGAGTATGTAATATATCCTGTATATATTACATATGAAAGAAAAAAAAAGCAATTATATAATTCGTATGATGAATTATATAATAAGACCAACAATCAAAAGAATAATTTGAAATATATAATACTTTGCAAATTTTATATTTAAGAACGAGATAATGATTAAACAAAATGATTCGACACGTTTTTAGAAAAATCACCACTTAAGTAAATAAAGTTCTTAGCATAAAAGTAAACGTACGTTTTAAAGTATAAATCATGCACATTATGTTTTAATGTTTTCACAACAGTTATGTATTTAATTTCCAGTTGACAATTATAAAAGATAAAAATAATATTTATAATCTATTAAATTGTTTCCGTTGTCGGATTGCTAAAATATTAACCTTTTGCTAAAAGTATACTTTCCGTGTTAATACCGTTTATTGAAGTGTTACCATTAACAATCTTTAATTTATATAATTTAATCATTTTCAAATCAATCCGTGTTGCAATCTACTCGTGTGGTCAATATATATAATTAGGCGAGACTAAATAATATATGACACATTTATTTAACCATTAACCACCATTTAGTCCGGTTTTATAATTTATAAAGTCTCGCGTTATATTTATTAGTCGATTATTATAAATTTTATTATACCAACCGCTCCCTTGTGCAATTCTGCTATCCCAAACGCCCTTACGCAGCTGCTGCTGCACCAAACACACCCCTTGGGTGTTTCGCAGCCAACCAAACGCACCTATTTGTTTTCTACTAAACCAAACGCACTCCTATCGGTACTAACCCAGGTCCAAACACCTCCTAGGCTGTCCACACAGCCAAACGCACCCTATGTGCTTTTTCTGATAACCCAAACGCACCCTTTGTGGTCGTTGCAACAACCAAACGCACACTATCTGTGAGACCACAACAAACGCACCCTTTTCGCGTGACACAAACCAAACAGCCCTTGCTGTTACTCCACGAAAACCAACGCACCATTCTGTGTTAAACCCACACCGAACGCACCTTGCTGTGAAAAACTATAACCCAACGCAAATCAAACAAAACCAAACCCGACACAACCTCCCCCCCCCCCCCCACGTTGTTGCTATTAAACCAAATGCATCACCTAAGTGGTTGTTAAACCTAACCCTACACGAACACCCGCCCCGGCTGTTTTGACAGTCCAAACAAACCAAACACGCCCCGGCTGTTTTGACAGCCCAACCCGAACGCACCCTCATGGGTTGAGGCTGCCAACCCAACGCACTCCTTTCGGTGGTGGCTGCTCCGAAACCCGCACCCCTGTGGTTGCTGTTACAATAAACGCACCCTCCGGGTGCTATAAACCCGAACCGACGCACCCTCTCGGGGCTGTCACCACAAACCAACATACCCTCGGTGCTAGTAAATGACGATGAAGATGGTGTATGATGATGGTGGTGGCAAGTGGCGGTGTGGAGTCGCGAGTGAGGGAGAGTGATGGTGGGGATCGGATAGATCGGGAGATGGGGAGGATTTTTGGTGTTGGCCGGAAAAGCTCGCCGGAAAACTTTTCCGGCGGCTGTGGTGGTGGTCGCCGGCGGTGGCCGGACATGGGAGGGGAGGGAGAGAGAGATGTGAAATATGTGTGTGTATGTGAACACTTTTCTTAGCCTTATCTACCTAAAAATCAGTTAAAAAACCCAAGTTTATAAATTAAGGGGGTGTTTGGTTTAGTCCCAAAATGGGTCAAAAGGGAAGAGGCATGGGTCAAGTGCACTCAGCCACTTTTGGCTGAGTGTGTAGGCTTTATTAAGCCTCCTTAATCACCTGTTTTAAGTCTAAAATAAGTTTTTGTACCCTCTTTATAATCTGTCTAAATTTGAATAAGCCAATTTGAGCTTAAAGGCTTAAGCTGCATAAGCAGCCTAAGCACATCATTGTGTGCTCATTATTGATGTGTCTAGCCACTTTAAAGCATCCCATGTTCTGTCTTTGGTTTGGCAGCATAAGTCAAAATGTGTGTATGCATGTATGCACTTTTTCTTTTTTTGAAAACCCTCAACTTTAAACCCCTTTATCAGCACTTTTTAATCCTCCAAAATGGCTCAACTTTTGAAAATAAGCTCATTAGCCTCCCCTCTTTATCTGTTTGTACTTTGTTGTGGCTAAAAAGTTCAATTGTGCTTATTGCATAAGCCCAAATAAGCCCCTTGGCCACTGTTTGTACCTCCCCTGGTGCACAAGCACCTTTTTCAGCCTACTAGTTCTGCTTATTCCTCACTAGACCATAGGATTTTATGGCTTATTTATATAGCTTGTAGGTAGTTTTATTAGGTTCAGCAGCTTATTTTATTTAGTTTCCTTATTTATATAGCTTATTTTAGCCTCATAAGTACCTTATTTCTGTCTTTTATACCAAACTGTCATTATAAGCTTAAGTCTCTTTCAGCTTATTTTAGGGCTTATTAGGAAGCCTTAGCTTATCATTAGGACTCCCTTAGGCCTAGTAGCTTATTTCTTTAGTTTTCAGCTTATCTTGTGAGCTTAAGCCCCAAAAAGAAAGAAAAATAAGCTGAAAAGCTTATTTAGCTTTTGCAGCCTTAAGAGCTTAATTTTCTGGCTTATTCCCTAGGATTTAGACAAAGTGCTTATTACAAAAAATGTTCCTCTTAAGCCCCTGAATAAGTTTGCTTTTATAAGTTTTGTCTAATAAGCTGTTGGACCCACCTTGTAATCGGGGTCCAACTCAGGGACCATTTGTGTAATTTTGACTTTTCTTGTTAACTTTGTTAGTCCCTGTGGTTAGTTAGCCCGTTTCTCTGTTAGTCCTTGTGTCCTTTCACTGTTAGTCCCTTAGGGTAACTTTAGTTAGTTTATTTAATTTAATTAATTTAAATTAGGTTTAATATTAATTAGTTTAATTACTTTTAATTAAAACAGTAACTTTTGGGCATTTTTATATTTTTAGAATTGTTAACTTTTTCTTTATTTAATTTCATTTTTTCAGAATTTTTATAACTTTAATTTTTTGTCTTTTTCTATTTACTTAGTTTTAATTAGTTAATAATCTTTATAAATTCATAAAAAATCCAAAAATTAATAAAAAAATATTTTTCTTTTTTATAAAATTTTCTTTTGTCATTTAGTGTCTAGGAAAAATATAAAATTTAGTGTAGGCTTAATTTTTCTTAAATTTCAGTTTTAGACCCGTTTTTACCGGGTGCGTTTTACCGTTTCTTTTCGTTTTACATTCAAACGACCTCCGTTTTAGTTCTAGTTTTCTTTATTTTTCAAGTTAAGTTAATTAGAATTTAATTTTGATTTTTAATTTAATTTAGCATTTATTTTCTTAATTTTTAGTATTTAGGGTTCCCGATACCTTATTCTGTTCCCCGTATTTAATTTAGATTTCATTTTAGGATTTCCCAATAACTAATTTGGTTTCCCGTAGTTTTTTTAAGATCCCCATTTCCTTTGCTTGTTTTCCCGTAGATTAAATTAAGTTTTATTTAACTTTAGTTTTAATTATATCAGTGTTCATATCATATATTCTTCATCAGTCAATTTCTCTTCAAACCAGGATAATTTTCAATTGCAGCCTCGTTGGGACATACGACCCGGGAATATCTCTTCCGGAATCTTTTTATCATTGATTTGATTCTTATATATTTTATATATATACCGTCAACGAATCACTTATCTTCGTAAGTATTCTTGTTCTTTAAACAATCCTTATCTCTTTACTTGTCTTTATCCTTCTGATAGTAGTAACTCTTCTAGCAGTTGTAATCCAGTAGCATTAACTTTTGTACCAGCAGTACTAATAAACATAAGCAGTAGTAACTTTAATACTAGCAGTACTAATATATACTAACAGTAGTACCTGTGTACTAGGAGTCTTAACTTTACTACTAGCAACACTAACTACTTAGCATATATTTCAATAAGATCACTAACAATACTAACATTATAATGACAATATTAACTTTCCACTAACAGTCTTAACTACTTAGAGTATTTTCATAACAGCAGTAACATTTACGTGAGCAGTAGTCACTTCAAGAAGCCTTTTAATCCCAACAACGTGCAAGATCACTAGCATCCATGGATCGTCCCTAAGCCTCTCGAGACATCCTATCCTATCTCTCCATCAGTAGAGTTGTACGAGCATGTGTACGCTTATCCTTATACAGCTTGTTGAGCGGACTAGCCATCAGCTGTCGCTCAGTCTGATCATCATCCAACCTCACATAGATCTTGTCTGTGTCTTGCCTAACCCTAGTGGCAAACTCTGTCATCCATCGACCCAACTCTATGTCATCAGTCGCTGGTGTCCTTGGAATGTCTACCAGCATCTCATCCTAAGTGTCGGTGATCCCATAACCGACATCTCTCTCTAGATCCTACATAATCTCCCTGTCCATAGTGGCGACAAAACCATAGTCCACCCTAAAACCTCCAGGAGGTCTAGCAGTGGGGGCAGACGAACTCTCTCCTACCTGATATCCCAGACCGAGAGGATTACTTAACCTCTTTTGAGGCGGTAAGGTAACCTCGGGTTTGTCTGCTCTATGGTCAATAGAGAGTAGATGCAAAGGTAGTGATGAAGTAGGTAGCGGTATGGGTAAGAGTGGTGGTGTCCCTGATGGTGGGGTACCTAATGGTGATGTATCAGCTCTAGTATGGGAGAGTATGATATATGGTGGTGGTGAATGGGAAGTAGATGGGGCCTCAGCTCTTAGCCGGATTATCACAGATCTGTAGCCCAAGGGATAAGTAGGACTAACAGGTAATGGTGGAGGTGCTAAAGGTATTGGTCGTGATACTGGGAGTGGTGATGATGCTGGTAGTGGTGATAGTATCGGGGGTAGTGGTGGAGAAGGAATTTGAGGAAGTGGTGATGACCATAGGGAAAGTGGTGATGGTGGTGGAGTAGGTATAACAAGGAGTCTGGCAACCTATATATCAGACTAAAATGGTGTAGGTGGCTCATCTCAGATCGATATCCTAGAAGTAACCCGTTATGCAGGATGTGGTTCAGTCTTAAACAACTCAGTCTCCTTAGCAGATTGGGCATGATCAACAACTGGTAAAGCAACAATTGTAGAGTCGGCAAGAGCTGGGTGCTCCTCCTCCTCATCCCCCTTAATATCAACATCATCATCCTCATCATCGGATGACTCATCCTCATCATTGCCATAGTCTCCTCCGTCAGCAGGATAATCGGCAGGATCCTCCTCAGGGTCCTCATCATCATCCTCTTCCAGATCCTCCTCAGGATCTGACTCAGGAACATAGCCTAGTGAATTAGCAATAGGTGAGGCAGCAGCAGGCAGTGGCTGCTCCTCAGCTAGGAGTACATTATCCTCCAGTGGCATAAACTCTGGATAAACAGGCTCTGGAATAAACTCTGGTGCAGGTGGGTAATCAAGACCCGACAGATAATCAGGAGATGACGGGGCCTGAAAAGCAGCTACCACAAATGCATATGGATCCTCTGGCATCACGGGTGGTCCATCGACCCCCAGAGATCCGATGTTTGACATCCCTCCAAATGGACTGGATACAACAATGTATGTAACCGTAGAATCCTCAGAATCCGACATGACAATATCTGAAAATCCAAAATAGCTTATATTAGTATTTAATATAAGACTCTTATAGTAATATACATTTATATCATAACATGTATATCAATCATGAATGCATCTAGTCTAATCAACTAATGCAACAACTAGTGTATGTATGTATGTCACGTCAAAATACCTTTGTATGAATGCAATGTTTGAAAACGGTTATAGTCCAGCAAAAACATTTGACCTGGTTCTCTATAACCTTGGCTCTTGATACCAATCTGTAACACCTTTAAATTGGGTCACAGCGGAATATGGGTTGGGGTGATACTTCATAGATCAATAACACAAGATATATAAGAAAGACCAAAAAGTTGTTTAAAACTGATACATTAGATTTAGTAAAGTATTTGTTAGAAAAGTCCAAAGCTTCACTTGTTCAAAGTACATATTACAAAGATTCTAGTTCATAACAAATGTTTCCCAAAATGTAATGCAACTAAATCTTTAATGCATGACCTCCAAAATAACGACCACCAATGTATCCCTTGTCTTGTACCTTACTGATCTCCTAAGAAAACATTGCTTAAAACGTCAACATATTGTTGAGTGAATTCATAGGTTTTTAAAATGTATAATGTAGGACCGCAAGACATCCCCATGATAATGCAACAGATGCAAACATCAAAAAATGTAATTACATTTTCCTAAGCTCATGACACTGAAGCTTGACATGTATGAATTGCAATATAAATTGCCAAAATTACCCGTGATGATGTTCTAACCCGCAACATCCTATGTCCGACAAGGTATACGTTTGTTGTTTGGCAAACCGGCACAGTGAGCATGACTCACCCGAACGGGGATGTCAATCCCAAATAGATCTATTTATAACATTCACGCTTACATCAGTAATTTATAGTTCATGATAATGAGCTCAGAGGGTTATCGCTTAGGCAAACACGTAATCGTAAATGTGAAATGTCCACTTGCGTCCAATTGTAAAACATGCATATGTTTCTCACCACAAAACTTGTAAATCATTAAAATGTAAAACGTGGGGCTAAGAAGTCACCTTGTGTGTATGATAACAATTATATCATAGAAAATGTGTCACGATAATGACCGAATGTAACCTAATCCAATATAGGTCGTATAAATACTAAGCATTTTGAACAACTAATACCATATATAATTCTATATAGCTACATCACCATTTAAATGCGTTTGTGAAATCGTATTTATAAAGTTAAAACGTTTATAAATATTTCCTTAGTAAAAACGACATAACTTTATTGTTTTAGCATGTTTCTTATGTTTTTTATGCCCACGCTTTCATATTAAGACGAGTTATCAAAATATTACATTTTCATATTTTTAGTCTCCTGATGAACAATGTTTTTACTGTTCATGACAGTTTATAAATTTATTGTTATAGATTGAGTTATCATAAAACTCGTAAATGTCGTATCTTATTCGTTTTAACTCCGTTTTTAGTGATTCATTCGAGCACGTCTTCGTAATTACATAATATAACATTTTTCAAAAATATGTATCTGTTATGAACAGTGATTTTTACTGTTCACTGTTCATAGTTTATAAAATTATTTTTATAAACTTTAATTACCGTAAACTTGCGAAATTCATAACTCCTTCGTTATTGATAAAAAAATTATGATTTTTAATGTTTTGGAATACTAAAAATATGTGTGATTTGAGAAAAATAACCAACCGAATATATCAGTAGTATTTTGTAACTTGTTTTTATAAAATTTCTTTTATAAACCCGTTTATTATCGTATAACTTGTAAATTACGTATCTCCTTCGTTATAAATCGGTTTTTCGAGTTTCTTATCTTTTGGGAATCCTCATGGGATGTATTATTTTATAAAAATATAAAATCAATAGGTTAAATTCCGAATTAAAACAGAAACTTTTAAGCTTTTTGTTAAAATGTGTTTTAAACTTGATTTTGTAAATTTTAAGTTTAACCACCTTGTTACAAGTCCATTACAATACTCATTATCACATGTATTACATTCCTGGGGTCCTTAAGTCCATCATTGTCTAAAAATGTCCTAGAATCACAAGATCCATATGTATACATACTTATTTGTTCATTAACTTTAATATATACACTTTTTAGGTAACTTGTTTATATATACTTTTTATACATAAACCATACTTGTACATTACTTACACATCCATTATAACATGATGTTAAGATCCATATATCATATGTAAGAGTATACCAAATAATAAACAAGTGTAATAATCTATTTTTACAAGTAAATAAGTCCTTAGATGGTGATTAACTACATAAACATCATACATGCATAAAATCTCAAATGTAAAGAGATTAAGGCTTTTAGGTAACCTTAATATGAAGTGTGGTGATGAAGAACACAATCTAAACCCTAGTTTAGATGACAAACCCTAGCTTGCAACACCAAGAAAATCCTAGTTTTTCCAAAGAAACCCTAACTCCTTTTCTTGATTCAACACTTGTAGATGCTTAACCAAGCCTTCCAAACACTTTAGGTTATCTTAGAAATCATGTAGGAATGTGTGTAAATGTTGTAGATTAATTTTGTATGGTTCCTTTATGGTGTTTGATGGTTGCCGTGGGTAAGAGAGCCAAAAAAGGAGAGGATTTTGTGTTTTCACTTAGTAAATAAAGAGTGTATGTGTTTACTTGCACTTTCTAAGGCATTATATACCCTAAGACTAGTAAAATATGGTCATAGTAAAGTTTTGGTCAAAAAAAAACATAAGGCTTTATTAGTTGGTGATGTACAATGTCTAGTTGGTCATATGTGTGCACTTGGTTCCCAAAAAGAAAGATCATCCCATGAAATTAAGGAATATGTCTTGCAATAGATATTTTCTTTAGTTCTACTATCTTAAATCTAGCCATATATGTATATATGTAATGAATATTTGTAATTTTTTAGCATTGGGTATAATTGTGGGTATTTGTTGAAGCGTAGGAATGTTTTGGTGGTTCTGGGTATGCCTAAACATATTTTATCGCGAAACGTAAACACTTTACGCAACCAATAAAAATAAAATGAACAAAGTTTATAATTATCCTCAAAATAATTACTTAGAACTTGCTTGATGTAAACATTTAATTGTTTGATGCCTGTTTAGATTGAACGAAATTTTTTAGCTTACTCGATTTAACTTAACGATTACGATTCAAAAGCAAACGCGTATAATTCTAAAAATACATAGTGAACTTATTGACGTCGTAAATGACCCTAAAACACAGGGTGTTATATCTATAAACTGCCTATTGTTAGTGTGTTGTTTGATTATGTGTTTCTCCTTATCTCATGTGTGTTAATGTTGTGCCTAGTATCTGTGTGTGCATAACTCCTTGTGTAAATCAATCTTGCATTGTCATATATATATATATATATATATATATATATATATATATATATATATATATATATATATATATATATACACACACACACACACACATATATATATATATATATATATATATATATGTATATATATATATATATGCTTGTATATGAATTGTATGTGACAAATCTTAGTAGAATCATGTCTTCCATTATTGCTCAACAAACCAAAATTGATCTGGAACTTGTTCCAAAGGAGAAAATACTTAACATTAGAAAATGTAATGGAAGACTCAATCCTAGAAAGATCCAAAGAGAGCTCACATTTCAAGTTGTTATGGATGCTCTGGCTCTCACTCCATGCTACTCTGCATTTCTCATCAATGCAGATGTTCTAAAAGTCTACATGCATCAGTTTTGGGATTCTGTTTACAAGCATGACACTTTCTACAGATTCAAGATGGATAAAAAGAAGAGATTCAAACTCAATATGGAAGTCTTCAAAGATATCTTCAAGATTTATCCTAGAATACAGGGTCATGACTTTGATGCACTTCCTACTGATGAAGAAATTATGTCTTTCTTAAGAGATCTTGGTCACACTGGGGAAATCCATTCAATCAATGATGTTGTTGTTGATCACATGCATCAACCCTAGAGAACTTTTGCTACTCTCATTAACATAAGTTTATCTGGAATGACAACTGGTCTTGACAAGCTTCGTGTCTCCAGAGCACAAATCCTTTAGGGTATGTGCCATCAAAAGAATGTGGACTATGTTGAACTACTTTGGGAAGATTTCATTTACCAGATTGACAACAAAGCCTACAAAAAGCAAGAGAATATGTACTATCCTCGATTCAACAAAGTTATCATTTACTACTTCCTTACTCAAGACAAGACACTCTCATGGAGGAACAAGATTAGGATGCACACCTCCAAGGATGACTATTTGATTAACACTTTAAGATTTGTCTCTGCAAAAGAAGAAACTAAAATCTATGGGGCTATACTTCCTGAATCCTTAACCAGTCCTAAGATGAAGGAAAGCAAAGCTTACAAGACTTACCTTGGTTTTGCTTCAGGAGCTACACCTCCTAAAAAGGCGTAAAATTTAAAGAAGCCAGCCTCTCCTAAACTCACTACTATCCTAGTTTCAACTAAAGAACCTATAGGAAAGTCAAAGAGAGTAAAGAGACCTACAAAGAAGTCTGCTAAGGCTCCAGCAAGAGGTATTATTTTTAGAGAAACTTCTGAGATGCCTTTGTCTAAGAAGAAGGAAAAGGTGGATGTTTCTCGAGGAAAAGGAATTGAGTTACTCTCTCAAGTGGCTTTAACTGAAGATGCTCAATTTGAAGAAGTTTGAAAGAAGAGTATAAAGGATTTTTACAAGACTCATCCAAGTGGATCTGGTAAAGTTACCAAAACTGCTCCAAGTGTTGCCAAAATCAAACCTTCTGTTACAAGTGAAGGAACTGGTGTTAAACCAGGGGTTCCTGATGTGACAGAAGAAGAATCATCTAAAAGTGAAGCTGAATCTTAGGGAAATGATAAAGATGATAGCAACAATGAACAAGACTCAAGTGGTGAAGACAGTGATCAAAAGAATGATAGTGATGATGACAAAACCCAATCAGACTATGAAAATGAATAGAATTCCGAACATGAAACTGATGAGAATGAATGGGGCTCAGAGTCTGATCAAGAAGAAAATGAAGAAGATGAAGATGATGAAGATGAAGTGAAGGAGGAAATTGTTAAAAACCCATCCAACGTTTATGATGCTGAAGATGAAATAAAGATTACTGATAAAGCAGAAGGTGATGAAGATGAAGAGATGGATTACACTACCAGTTAGCTATACAATGATGTGGATATAAGGCTGAATGAACCAGTTGATACTGATAAATGTTTTGTTCAAGAGGAGGGTATCAATGCTGCAATGACTAACGTTCAACAAGGGAATGAAAGTCTGAAGATCATACAAGTCATAGAAGATGCTCATGTGACACTTTCTACTGTTCCATAAGAGACTAAAGTCCCAGTTACCAGCTCTTCTCATTCATCTGACTTGGTGACTAAATTCTTAAACTTCTCAGATATTCCCCATACAAATGCTGAAATTATTTCTCCAATGGATGTTCACGTCCATCATTAAGTACCAAGCCAGCAGACACCTACACTCCTTATAGTACCTGTCTTGGTTATCTCTGATTCTTCACCAGTATTCTCCATCTTCATCCCACAATCATTACCATCCTTCACTCCTCTACCACAACAATCAACATCCATACCACCACCAACAACTGAAGCTACAAATCCTCTATCTACACTTCTTGATTTCGCATTAGTCTTCCAATTTAACAACAAAGTCACAACATTGGAAAAAGAAGTTGTTGAGCTCAAAAAAGATCCTCTCCACACTCAAGTGACAACTTTAGTTGATGATCATCTAGATAGAATACTGGGTGCAACCAGAGATGAATTTATGAACTTACTTTTAGCGTCACTCACTACAAAGATCACAAAGCAAGTTGTAACATTTCTCATTTTTGTGTCATTGTACGACTATATTAATGATCACTATTTATTTTAGTCCGATACGCGTTTACTTTTAATATTTACTTTTAAGCTAAACCGCATAGACTAGAAATAATCAATGAATGTAAACGGTTGATTCGAAGACGGTACGTATATAAAATATATAAGAATCAAATCAATGATAAAAAGATTCCGGAAGAGATATTCCCGGGTCGTATGTCCCATGAAAGAAACGAGTTGTTTAAAATAAGAGAGTTTTTTGGTAAACTTTCCATAATAATAAGAAAGTGATTTGGAAAAGAAAAATTATTTTTAGAAAGTGGTTTCAAGCAAAATGGTTTAACAAATTAGCGTAGTTTTTTATTTTAAAACTTATGGTATAAAAGAGAATTAATTAATAAATAAAAGATAAGAAAAAAAAAATATTTTTTTTAGCATGACTATAAAATCCTAAAAATTAGAAAAGAAAAAAAAAGAAAAGAGTTTGAATGGAATCAAATTGTAATTAGATTTATCTAGGGATTTCTTTATGGCCTATAAATACCAAACTAATCCCAAACCCTTCCCCTCATTATTTTGGCCGATCCAAGGAAGAAGAAAAAAAGGTAAATTTTTCTAATTTGGTTCAATTTTAGTTTTAATTTTCAATTCTATAATCCACATACGATAGGTTATAAATTAGGAGTTATAAATTAGGGTTTATAAATTAGGGTTTTAAGTTTCTGGAAGTTTATGAAGTATAGATCATGTTTGATCATTCGTTTGATTGTTTACATGATTGGGATTATCGTTTAGGGTTTGATCATTTGTTAAAGTCGTTTTAATTCACTGCAGAAATTTAGTCAGACTTGTAGAGGTCATAGCACGGTCATCAAAATATCAAATAAATAATACAACATACTGAGATAACCTCAGAGAGTCTCACTTTCCAGAAAAGTTAGCCTCATTAGTTTTTTATGGTCGGGAAGTGGGCCAAAAGAACATAGAAAAAATCAGTGTGTAAAACAGTGACAATTTCAGTTTTGGTTTTGATTTCTAAATACTTAGACATCAAGTTTAGAAGGCTTTAAATCCACGAGGAATTCAGTTTCATATATAGTGAATGTTCCCCTTAATTGTTTCAACAGCGTCATAGTAAGGTCTAAGTTGGTTAACCAATGTCATACTTTTAGAAGGTCAGATTCTGGACGAATTTTGGACACATTGGATTAATGAATTTCTAAGGGAATTATGATAAAAGTTAATAACTTTGGGAGAGCTAGGAGAGTTTCATGAAGACCATTAATGTATCATGGTGAATTTTGGTTTGAATTATTGAAGTGTTTAAGTGGTACGTTTAGGGCGTGTAAGCGAGTATAAAATTCTGCTCAAAACCAGAAAGTTTAAAGTGTAGTATTAAAATATAATTGGCATATGTAAGAGTTGGAAAAGGGTTGAATCGAGTATAGAACTATGATAGATAGTTTAGATGTCCATCATAGTTGAGGTTACATCATATTGGGTTGAATACCTTCGTTGGTGGAAACTATTATGTGCATAATTGTTTAGATTGTCAGTGAAGTAGTCTGTGAAGCTTTAGAGGGAACTTGTGAAAAGCCTAGCGTCAGGTTGAGTTTCAATATTGCCCTTCATTTAATGTTTTATAAATTGGGAATGGAAATGATCATGATGTTTTAAAAAAAGGTTTTGAATAGTATGTGATTATGTGTTATAAATGAGTATGGACAATGTGTGACAGTCATTTGACTTATTATGAGCACGATGAATGGTGTTTTGAATTGTATACGGAGGGGTACGCCTACCCATTGGAATCGGGGGTAAACGTTCCTACCTATTTGGGTCCAGCCAAATATAAGCTTCCCACTGGTAGACTTTTAGGTGCGTAAGTGACATATTGGATCGGGGGTAACGTTCTTACCCAATGGTTGATATTTGTTGGATCGGGGGACACGTTCCGTTCCCATGTTTATGATTGGTTGCATAATTGTCCTATATGGTTATGATAATCGCATTAATTGGATTTTTTAAAAGATTGAATAATGTGTCTTACACTATGACTCTCACCAAACCATTGTGTTGAACAGTTTTTAAGCATCATTTCAGGTGTATGAAGTAAGATGATTCCCTTAAGATATGAAAGTTGCTAGAAGAGACCTAAGATGATCTTGATGTTAAAATTGGATGTTTAGGCAATGTATGGATATATGGTGCATGTCTCTTAATGACGAGAAACTTCCGTTTTCATCAATAAAAGACGCATTTTATGTGTTAGCATTGTTAAAGGTATTGTTAATGACACTTAGAGTTTAACATTACTGTTTATTGTATTCAATTTAGTATTCTCTATATAGACGCCATTGTGTTGTGAATGATATCCCATTCTCGTTATGACCTCGCGTTTCCCCGCCTTGGCGGGGTTGACAGATTGGTATCAAGCTGTGGTTAAAGAGAACTAGGTTGTTGAGCCAAGACATAGCATGAAGGGTCCCCCATATAGTTAGAATTTTAGGGCATAAGCGTTTGTTGTACGTATAAATCGAAATGTTTCCCGCTATACCTAAAACTTTTGAATTCATTCTATTTTGAATTACTATACTACTATATAATATGACAATAATACTTTTTTCATTATGGGATCTAATAGCATAACCCCTTTTATTATTAAATTTAAGTCATTTCTTCTCCCTATCCCCTAGGAGAAACGTTGGGAGATTGTTACCTCACTGGACCCGCAGAGTATAGGGGACTTTTAAGAAGAAGAAAAGTTAAAAACCCAAAGCGAGGCCCAACATAATTTATTTCGTTTTATACTTGAATGCGTTACTATAATTGAGGATTGATTAATATTTTTAGGTCACGATTGACTACTGTTTCATTTGGTCGACTTGGGATTTAGTTTTCGTTAGGTGGATTATCATGTTTGATTATTTTTGAGGATTATTTTAAGTGCTATGTGGAGTTGTTTGTAATCATGAGAAGTGGTGGTCATGGAAGTAAGTACCGACTGCGGTTCCAAAAGTTCAATTATAATTATGTGACGCGAACATAAATTATAAATGGGATGTCACACACGTGAGCTAGTAACTTTGATAGCATATCATTAATGCTTGTAAGGTATTAGTAAGGATTAAGTTTGGATAGTTGTTAGATGGTAGTGTAGATTTGATGTGAGAACCTGTGAGGATGGTTTGTATGGTTAGAGAATTCTCACTTAACCGTTTGACGATTAAATAAGGATCGAGTTGAGAGAAGGTAGAGGATTTTCCTTTCATCATCGATTGCTGATACTTCGGATACATGTTGGCATTGTCGTACGCGAAATTCTAAAGTATAGTTCGTTAGCTCTTGTGTCGTTGAGATAGTCCAACCCATCGTGTCCCGAGTTGGTATTCTAGGTTGTTATCATAGAACTGGTGTTCTATTACTCCATTCCGGCGTTTATGATTGTTTTATACTTTGCTTCTAAAAGTGTCGATCACTTATTTAGTTTGGTCTAAGACCGTTGTATGGAATGGTCATCTTATGGTTAGTTGGTTTGCAAAGTTCCCTTTGTGTTCGTTTTCAAGTAAATTTAACATTTTTGGTATTGGAAACCTTAATGTATTTGGGAGTCCTATTTTTTGCTATCATGATGTCTCTTTTTTGCGAGTCATAAATTCCTTTTCAAAGTAATTTTGTTGTAGTCGACATCATACGTGTTTAGTGATAAAAACTTCTTTTCGAAAATAAATTATATAATAAAATGCAACACATTTGTTTCAACGCACCATTGTTTCTTTATAAAATCCATAATTTAAAAATAATTTTATGAAAATTTTATTAAATTTATATTTTACCACTTAAAATTATTGCATTATTAACGAAGGTGATCTATTGTTTATAAAATGATTGGTATAAGGGTACGAGGAAAGTTTCCTTGGTAAAAAGTCAGTTTTGGAACAAAGGATCTTAATTCTTTTTAAATAATGGTTCGTGGTACTGTGGTAATATTCGTTGGTTGTTTTCTAGCATGTTGATTTAGCGTTTGTTAGGTCTGTAGGTCGTTCGTTATGTCGATGTTATATTCGAGTAAATCCGTATTCTTCTTTTGGGATTGTGTGATTTTTGGAACCCATACCAATTGGTGCATGGAAGTTGGTATTTCTTCATGGCGTTGTGTGTTCTAGAGTTGATTGTAGGTCATATCTTCTGAGTGATGCGATTGATGGTAGCGAAGCGAATAGAATAGAATTATTCGCGATTCCAAGTTAGAATTTAAGAATTCTTGTTTTACTTTTGATTTAGTACCTCTTAGTTATGAGAGGCGTTTGAGTACCGTATTAGAGATTGGTTGTATTTGATGCATAAGGCTGGGATGTGCATGCCACAAGAAGGTAGTAAAAGTACCTTCGTGTAGCTAAAAAGTTGTTTAAGGTTTCGTGAGGAAACTAACTAACAGAGGATGCTGTCTCGTAGGTAGTACCAAAGCATATGAGTCAAAAATTTGTGATACTATAGTAATAATGTGAGCCTTTCTCGAAGTGTTTCTCAGGATTAGTGGGTTGTACCCCCTCGTCGATAATAGGATTTTGTCATGGAATTAGTAACGATAGGAGCGACCCGATTTGCAAAGGCCGTGTCCGTTTGTACTTTTTTTAGAAGGCAAAGAGGTGTGTGAACGATAGCGGGAGTGCAAGGTGAGTGGTTGGTTCGAATGGTAACTTGTTGTGGAAGCGTCTGTATTGCTTATAGGAAATAAGTGGTGTTTGAAATGTGCATAGAATACTCAAGAAGAGTGAGATAGAAAAGTTCGTAAGTGTGTCATCAATTGAGTTTGTCCAGCGGGATGACGTAGTTAAGACTATTTGTTTAGATGCATAATGGACAGCGTTAAGTTTACGGCTATGCCTAAATGGGGTTATCCAAAGCACCAGCGGATTTCAAGGAGTTAATGAGTTTATGGGTGTGCATGGCCGTATATAGACAAGCTAGTTAACATATATATACAAACGATATTTTAAATCGACCCAAAGTCTAAGGAGGAGTACGAGTCGCATGTGAAGATGATCGTGGAGTCAGTGAAGGAAGAGAAGATGTACGTAAAGTTTTCCAACAACGTAGAAGCGGAGCAGAGGAAGATATCTAGATGTGGAAGGAATTAAATTGGTAATGAGCCGATCATGGCATTGCCGGAAGAAGCAGAAACGATTTCTATATATGATGACGCGCGGAAGCAAGGATTTGGAAGCAATGCTTTGAAAAAGGGAGAAGGTGATACTGGTAACGTCGCTGACAACCTGAAGGTTCTTATGAAAGGAAATGCTATGACTAATGTGGTTAGGTTTGCCTTATAATGCTAAGAGGCAATAAGTAACGATACCAGGAGAGTGATCCATACGGATCATAAACGTTTACCAACCCAAAGCACGAACCTTTCAATCAGAAGGATTGAACATGGGGTAGAGTCGAAGGATGAAGTTATTCAGTGAGTAGCGGTTTCGAGGCCAGAGTACCGAACTGGGAAATGGCAACTGAAGTTGTTGATATCGTGGAGTAGGAAAAAGAGTGAAGACCAGAATAACTTCTAGATTGACGTATGACGATCCAAGCTAAATCAAGAAGGATGTGTGGTGTAGATAATATAAGACGATCCAAAGCCAAGAACGGAGTCAACATAGAGGTTGCGGTGCTTGGACCAACGAGTGTTAAAAGAGATAGAGAAGGTGTTTTCATATTGGTTAACAGGTTCGGATCTCCAGTTGGAGAAATGGTAAGGACCTTGGCATATGGAAGAGGCTTATACAATAAAGATCATCCATCCTGAGTGGATGCACTTAGTGTGGTCATAGGTTTTTAAATTGGTGGTCGAAATGAAGAAGAACATATCAGTTGCGATCTGTACGTAATTCAGCCGTGGCGTAGACGGAAGAGTTGTGAGTAAAAAGGGTCTTCAGGATTGTTGCTACGACCTGAAATACCCGAGTGGAAGTGGGAAAAGATAACTATGGATGTTATTGCTAAGTTACCAAGTTTGAGTAGTGATACGATGCGATTTGGGTGTAGTCAATGGACTGACTAAGTCACCCCATTCCTAAGCTAAGCATAGGACAAGTATGGCGTAGATTTTAAGAGGTAATAGAAATACCACTTTCGTAAATAGATTTTATTCCCTAAAGGTGGGATTAATCATTCGAGTAAAAGCTGTGCTTCATTTGAAGCATGGTGTGGATAGAATGTAGGTTACCATTTTATGGGCCCCTATAAAAGGAGGAGAGTGCGAGTTGAATGATCGAATTTGGTACAGAGAAACCACCAACAAGAAATTGGTAACACAGTGAAAGGCTATGAGGCATAGCCAAATTGTCGAAAGTGTTAGCTTGGTATAGTGGGAAACTTTGAATTAAATGCTGGTAGGTTATGGGTGTGTTGAAGGTGGTCACCTGAGAGGTTAGTAAAGCTTAGAAAGAAAGACAAGTATAGAACCGAGTTATGTAGGACCATTTGAGATCCTTGGATGAATTTGGGCCCTATAGTTTAGAGTTGAAAAAATTTTATGTCTTTTGGGCCGAGTAACCGGAAATTGGATTGGAGTGTGCTGAAAGTATTGAGTAAACCTGAAATTGCGTTGATTACATTAGTATACGTTTGAGGCTTTGGTAACAACTTAGTATCTTAATTCAAGTCAGTTCTTGTTTGATGAGTGAGAGGTCTAAAAATAATAAAACATGTTGTTACACAACTTAACAGGTTTCTAAGGAATTTCTCTTGAGGACGGCGAGGCACAAGTGTGATTTGTTTAATTCTTTTCGATTTGGGGATGTTTGTGTTGCTAATTGCACCCTTGTAGGGGTAAGCAAAGTCACTAGCAGTTAGATTCGGATTGTAGAAGTTGGATAAGATTAAGGTTGACAAAACTCTTTGTTTTGTCAAGGAACCGTTAATGTTGTGGACCGAGAGGTCATGAGTAATAAGTATAGTATGATAGCATTAGTGAAAGTACGTGTGGGGATTCGAACGTGTCCTGATCTTTACTTGGGAACGCAAAGGATCAAATAGGTCAAGGGAGTATAAAGCGTAGTATATGGGAAGTTATGGTTTTAATAAGTTGGAATTCAAAGTGTAAATTTGAGTTAACATGGTATACGGAGGACTAACTTTGAAAGATAAGTATCACTTGATTAATTGATTTGGTAATGATAGAGTGAGCAACTTCTATTTAAATCTCGAGACAATTTTCTAAAGAGGGGATACTGTGACAACCATAGATCTTGAGCGAGGTTAGTCAAACCGTTAGTGTAGACTTAGGTGCCCTGTTGTAGATGTATGATTTAAGTGCTATTGATTTGTTTATGTGTAATATATCCGTGTTTATGAATTTTGGTAATCAAACTATTGAGTGTGATCATCTTAAATGATATTTAATGGTTGGTGAATTGGTTGAATTCATTTCGTTCACGTTTTGAGTGACAGAAAAATGATATAGAGAGATTGAAGCATTTCCATTTAAATGTGTAGAGTATTATTACGTATACGTATTTCTGTGTTAGTAACTTTAAAGATAAATTTAGGTTTGAGGGTTAAGTTAAGAAAATGAGTTATTTTGATGGAGAAACTTTATTTTAATCACTTGTAGGATAATGGATTGATTGGGTATATTAAGAGAATTGTTTTTGGTAATATGTGGGATGCCCTGGGTGATGAATTAAAATGAAAGCGTGTCATTGTGGAAAGAAAAATGATTTGTAAAAATACGAAGTTTTTGGTAACTATCCATAAATAGAAAGTGAATTTGGAAATGAAAAGTTAACTTTAGAAAGAGTTTCAAGCAAAATAGTTTAACAAATAAGCTTATGTGTTTTTTATAAACATAAGGTATAAAAGATAATTGAATAATTAATAAACTAAAAGAAAAAAAATATCTTTTTAGGCATGAATAGTAAAATCCGAAAATAAGAAAAAGAAAAAAAAAAAATAAGAGTTTTAATAGAAATCAAATTTGTAATTAATTTATCTAGGGATTCCTTGTGGCCTATAAATACCAAACTAAATCCCAAACCCTTCCTCTCATTATTGAAGGCCCGATCCAAGGAAGAAGAAAAAAAAGAAAAGCCAGGGTTTTCTTTGCAAAGTGTAAATTTTTTAATCTTGTTCAATTTTAGTTTTAAATTTTTATAATTCTAGTAATCCAACATGATGGATTAGGGTTATAAATTAGGAGTTCAAATTAGAATTTATAATTTAGGGTGGCTTAAGTTTTGGAAGTTTATGAAGTTATAGATCATGTGTGATCATATCGTTTGATATGTTTACATGATTGGATTGTCGTTCAGGGATAGATCATTTGTTAAAGTCGTTTTATATACTGCAGAATTTAGTCATACTTGTAGGGTCATAACTCCGAATCCATAAAAAGATCAAATAAATAATAATAACAACAATACTGGAGATAACTCAGAGATTCTACATTCCATAAACGTTGCCTCCAGGAGTTTTTAATTGTCGGAAGTGGGTGGCAAAGGGTATTACAAAATATGTGATAAACATGACGAATTGAAGTTATTGGTTTTGATTTTCACAAATCTTAGACATCTATTAGGAGGCTCCTAAATCACTGGAAGTTAGCTGGATATATTGTGGTATGTCCCCTGAATTGTTCTAAGGTCTATGAAGGGTCCTAAGTTGGTTTAAACAATGTCATAACTTGTAGAAGTCAGATACTGGACGAATTCTGACACATTGGATATAAGGAATATCTAAAGGTATTTGTAAAAGGGTAATGACTTTGGGAGAGCTAGGAGAGGTTCATAAGACATGTAATTAGAAGGTGAGTTTTTGTTTGAATTATTGAAGTGTTCAGTGGTACTTTTAGGGCGTGTAAGCGAGAATAAAATTATGCTCAAACCATAAAGATTTAAATGTAGTCTTAAAATAAACTGCATATGTAAGATCGGAAAAGGGTTGAAATCGAGTATAAAACTATGAAATATTAGTTTAGATGTCCATAATATTTAGGTTACATCATATTGGGTTGAATACCTATTGGTGGTAACTTAATGTGAGCTTAATGTTTAGATTGTCAGTGAAAGTAACTGTGACGCTATATTGTGGTAAACATTGTGAAGAAGCTAACGTGCAGTGATTATCATAGTCCCCTTCTTTTTAATGTTTATTAAATTGGGATGGAAATGATGCATGTTTTTAAAAAGTTTGGATTGCTGTGATTAATGTGTTAAAAATGAGTATGACAATGTGTGACTGTTAATAAGACTTATTGTATTGCAAAAAACGATGAATGTGTTATTGAATTGATCGTAGGGGTAACGCTACCCACATGGATCGTGGTTAGACGTTCCTACCTATTTTGGGGTCCCAGGCCTAATATATAAGCATCAGCTGGTAGACTTTTAGGCGCGTAAGTGACATATTGGATCGGGGGTAACGTTCCTACTCAATGGTTGATATTTGTTGGATTCGAGGACAAACTTTCCGATCGCCCCACCATGTTTGTGATTGGTTTGCATAATTAGTCCTATATGGTTTGATAATCACATTAATTTGATTTAAAAAAGATTGATTTGTGTGTCTTAAACCTATGACTCTCACCAACCATTGTGTTAACGTTTTAAGCATCATTTTCAGGTGTGAAGTCATGAGGATTCTTAATATAGTGAGAAGTGGCTAGAAAGAGACCTTAAGATGATCTTGAAGTTATATCATTTGATGTAGAGCATTGTAAGGATGATATGTTGCCATACTCTTATTGACGAGAACAAAATTCCTTTTCAACAATAAAGAACGCCTTTTATGTTTTGCTTAGTTATGAATTGTTATGACACTTTATTTGTCATACTTTCCATTATAGAATGCATTTTAGTATATTCTCTATATTGACTGTCATTGTGTTGTGATGATATCCATTCTCGTTATGCCTCGCGTTTCCGCCTTGGCGGGGTGTGACATCCACCACCAATAACTGAAGCTACAAATCCTCACTCTGCACTTCCTAATTTCGCATCCGTCTTCCAATTCAACAACAGAGTCACAGCATTGGAAAAAGAGGTTGTTGAGCTCAAAAAGGATCCTCTCCACACTTAAGTGATAGCTTTAGTTGATGATCATCTAGATGCAAGGCTAGGAGCCATAAGCGATGAATTCATGAACCGCCTTTCTTCATCTATCACTGTATCAGATTTGAGGGTGTTACACAAGTCAAGAATCAACTGCCACAGATTCTGCTAGAGGAAGTGTCTAACTTTGCCCCCTGGTGATCCAAAAGATAGTTTAAGAGTCACTTGAAGATGCTGTTATAGCCAAGGAGTCTTCTCAACCAGAATCTTTATATGAGGCTGCTGCAACGCTTACAGAATTTGAGTTGAAGAAGATTCTTATCGACAAAATGGATAAAAGTGAATCTTATCTGGCAGCTCCTGAACACAGAGAATGCTATGAAGGATTGAAAAAATCTTATGATCTCGACAAGACTATCTTCTCTACTTATGGTAAAGTGTATTCGTTGAAGAAAAGCTAAAAAGACAAAGATAAAGATGAAGACCCTTCCGCTGGATCAGACCGAGGGTTGAAGAAGAGGAAGACTAGCAAGGATGCAGCACCAGCAACAGGTCCTAAAGCTAAAGAATCACAGTCTGGCTCATCCCAAGGCGACAAGTCTCAATCAAAATCTTCTATAAAGTCTGTTAAGTCAAAGGAACCAGAGTTTGAGGTTGCAGATTCGGATATGCCACAAGATCAAGAGGAGAACCTAGGTAAGGATAATGAAGAACCCAAGGAGAAGGTTCCATCTAAACGTGACTGGTTTACTAAAACTACACAACCTCAAGAACCTATTGATCCTGATTGGAATGTTGACAAGACTCCACAACAAGAACAAAATCATTGTTGGTTAATGACTCTTGCATCATTTGCTGAAAAACCGTCAAAGACCTTTGATGAATTGATGAGCACTCCAATAGACTTCTATGCATTCTGTTGATAAAATATAATGCCTAAAAACATTATTAATATTTTTCACATCTTTACGTTTTGATAATCACAAAATATAAAAACTTTCAATGTAAAATTAAACGTAAATAAGTAATTAGTAGTAAATATTCATTTCAAAAATTATATCACTTCAAGGTATGAATAAATAAATGCTTAATGCATTTTATGATCAAAGGAAATTTTTATTCAACCTCACACTTTTATAAAATGTTGTAAACATTTTTATAAACATTACAAAACATTTTCTACAATTAAAATAAATGTTTTATTCAAAATAAACATTTTGAAATTGAAATTTTCGGACCTAAAAAGACTAAAAAGTTCCAGAAAATTCTCCCTGCACAAAAGGACAAAACGTGGAGCGCCAAGTCTAGGGCAGCCCCCTTAAATACACGGGAGGCCCCCTTAATTTTAAGGGGACCGCCCACCTATTTAAGGGGACCGCCCATAGACTGACGCTCCTCCAGTTTGTCCTATAAATACTAGATTTTTCCCTACTATTTTCTCACCTTTTGCACTCATTCTTTCTACTAAAAACAGCCCACGTATCCTTTCTAAAATCCTTTGATCATGTAATCATAAAGCTTTGTTTCCAAGTGATCCAAGCTTAATTCCTTAAGTGCAAGAGAAGAATACGTCCATCATCAACTGAAGAAGTATTACACCTTAGTGTGTATTGCAACCTTGTTGCATTCATATCACATATTTGTAAATCAATTATATATCTTGTATTTGTGTGTAGTAGCTAGATCTTGGCAATCTTTGTAAGTATAGTTAGATCATGGTGATCTTACCAAGTAGTGATAGATAGTTGTGATATAAGTAGTGTGGTGAACTGAAGTCTTGAAGTTGTGAAGAAGTCTTGAAGTTGTGAAGAAGTCATGAAGTTGTGAAGTCGTGTTGTGATAGATTGGTTCTAGCTAAGATTAAAACTTGACATTTAGCTTTGTGTCATAAATCGGTGTAAGCAACGTTGTGTATGGTTTTCTCCGCCATAAGGGAGCTTGTTGACATAGTGAAGAAAACTCTCGAGTTAGGTGCTCGGGGAGTGGAGTAGGGCGAAGAGGTGCTTCGTTACCGAACCACTATAAATCCTCGCGTTGTGGTTTGATTGTTCTTACTCTTATCTCTTGTCTTGCATTATTTTATCATACTATCTTATTAATTGTTTATATAAGTATATTGTTTATATTGTGCAAGTGTTGAATTCACATAAAGTCGAATCTAAAATTTTTACAAACACTTTAAAACCTTAAATTAAAAAGCGGTAAACTATTCAACCCCCCCCCCTTCTAGTTTTCCACAATTGGTATCAAGAGCCACGTCAAACAATATTTTTAAAATAAATTGTATTTTAAAACTTGAATCGATCTATGGAATCAGAAAAATATTTAGAAGGGCAATCTATGCAAAGACCACCACTATTTGAAAGTGATGGATTTATTTATTGGAAAAATAGATTCGAAACTTATGTGAAGTCAAAAGATCTAGATCTTTGGCATGTTATTACCGATGGTGATTTTCCTCCTATTCAAAATAATCCCGAAACTAAAAAGGATGAAGTTGTACCTTTTCATAAACAAAACGATGATCTTAAAAAGAAACTTGCAAAAAATAATGAAGCTAAAATGGTAATTTATAATGCTTTGCCACGTAAAGAATACGAAAGAATTTTTATGTGTCAAACCGATGATACAAGATCATACCATACATTTGTTTAAAAAAGATTATTTACAAAAGTTTACAATTTTGCACCCTTGGAAAATATCAAACAATTGTATTCAAATAAACTCCCAACTTGTCCTCGACTTTGGTCCCCAATAGTCCTTAGTTATCTAATGTCGGTAACTCGTAATCACTTCACTTCATACTTTGTAACACGAATTAAACAAGAAAAATAGATGGAAGATATGTAGAAGTTTAGAGAAAGAAACAAGAGAGAAAAAAAATGAGAATGGTTGATTAACTAGTGAAAATTACAATGGAAACCAACACCCTCTCCATCCTTAGAGAGGGGTATTTATAGTTAAACCATAAGGCTTACACGCCTATGGTATTTCTACGGGACGGGCTCGGGATTACTTGGGCTTACGCCCGATACACGTGATCGATTAGCTTACATAAACGAGCCTGTTTACCCGTTCTAGCCTATTACAACATTAAATAATTGAATGACCGAGACTTATTAGTCTTAATGACCAATCCCTTAAAAAGCCGAGGATGATTCGTAATCAACACCCACCCCACCAGTCGCGAAACCTCCCTTCCACTGACATTAACACGCTGCCAACCACTGGCCCACAGGCACATACAAATATTTCCCTAAAGACGATCAAATATCATCTCGTGTGGAGACTGTCCACAAACTATCCAAGCTACTTCAAAATCAAACCGCGTTTATTAAGAGGATCTTGGCACGGATAGCGACCACCGATTGCACAACGAGACGCCAAATGCGAAAAGTCTTTGGCCTAAAGCTTCCAATGAGGTACTTTCCGAAATCCAAATACTTTAGTGATGACCAATCATCACTGCCGATACAATGACCTTAGATAGTGACTTATAGTAGACTATGCCAATATTCACGACTAAAAAGTTCATGGCTACAATAATCAACTTTCAAAAAGCTAAATAGAATTAGAAAATGAAGCACTAGAATTAAACGAGATAATTATCTAGGTTAGAAAAATGTAAGAAGTAATTTAAGAATGTAAATTATGTCAAGACCTTAAGCTTGAAAATGAGAAGCTTAGAAAAGAAATATCTAGACTAAATCAATTTAATGATAGTAGTCCACACACTTAAGAAATAATAGCTGCTTCAAAAAAACTTCCCATATTAAATCCGGTTAGGTTTTAATTTTAACCTAACCCATGCGGTCACCTAGCGAACCAAATCAAGTGAAGTTTGTAAAAGCCAGAAAGCTCGAGGTCGAAAGAAAATAAATTGAGTAAAAATCAAACCCACACTCAAAACCTAAACATGTGTATTATAAACTCTAATTCCTAAATTCCTATTGCACGTTGATGATGAGGTGTAAAACATTTTTCTACAAACCTCTCCTTTGTAAAACCAGAGTCGGATTTACTAAACCCACAATTGATCGTACCGTGAAAAAACTATTCGAGAAGAAAGGAAACTTTTCATCCTCGTTCCAGAAAACACCTTCAATATAAGAGAGGACCGCAGAAGATAGACAAATTACTCTCACACTCATCACACAAATGAGGAATCAGTCCACACTCAACGCTTGGGGCTGGTACTCTTCTGTGGAAGATGTTCACCTTGCCATCGTGTTGCGACTCAAATCGCAAAACCATGCGTTCGGAAACAATAACTTTGGTCAACTCATCGCAATGACAATGGGGGGACCAAATGGGCTAAATTATCTTATGCTTCCTGAGTTTAATCTCATCTTCCAGGTAGTCATTTGGCTTTCGTTTTTTTTTCTCAAACATAATTAAGAAACACTCGCGTATAGGACATTCTCCATGTAAATCTCCTCATCCATTAAAACTTGCTACCTTGAGATTTTTATGTATTTCTCTTTGGGCTAAGGTAGTCCACACTCTCTAATTACGTAAATTATAGATTGGTATTTGATATAGTTAGCTATTAATGATATTAGGAAATATGATAGATTTGACTAGGAAGATGCCATTTGTTGGCGTTCTTGTTTTAAACAGCCATTATGTTCATTAGGAACCGTTTGGTTCAGCATGGTAATATCTACGCATGAACCACTATGAAATGAACATTTTATGGCATACTAAACCTTACGTAGACGAAGAAAAGTGAGTTAGGTGGATAGAATAATTAAACATGTAGAAGTAGCATTAGTTTGCATCGCTCGACAATATTAAACACTATGGGTGAAACAAACTCATTTCTCAATCTACGCTGCTCGCCGCAACTACGTCTATCAAAAAGATCCTTGTGAAGTATCTAGCTCTGCTATTCCGATCTCTCATGCTACCACAATATCTAATGTTCGCCGTTTCATAAACATATCTAATTAATTTTTTCGCTCATCAGATATGCATTCATTCCGTATTTGCAATGGATTCTAGTCACCAAATCTATCTCTGTATTGAACATCTTGATTATATCGTCCGAATTTAAGTCGAAAAGAAAAAATTTTTAATTTTAATACTGAGTTAATTACAAAAATTGCAATATTCTTTTCTTACAAAACTAGCCTAAAAAACATAATCGAGAATGAAATTTGTTTTTTTGTTTGAGAGTGGCGGCCCACCTTTAAGAAATTTTAAGTGGAGCGGCCGTGTAAGAAGGTTGGGCCTTAATTAGAATTAAAGCGTGACCGCCCCATCGAAAAGCCAAAACAGACCATTTTCGTTCTATAAAGCTCACATTACCAAACACCCATTTATCCTTTCCCTCTTCTCTCTGCTACTGTGTGACGAACACACACACTCAAAAACCATAAAATCCAATTCCTAAACTCAAAATTCATCCAATTTCACAAGGGGGGAATATCACCTTACAATCGCAATTAAAACACCTATTGTAAGATTTCCTATACTTATCTTTTTCAAATTCATCTAATTTTGTTCTTAATCAAAATTGGGTATAATTATTTATTTTTCTTTTGTGTGTGTCTTTTGATTTTTAGATTAGAACTAGGAAATCCATAACTACGATGATTCCCGTAGTCAAAAGAATTTAATACATTCATTAGAATTGAGTCCACAAAAATCGGCGCGCGTTGCAAAAATTTGTACTACATTATATATACATAGTTTTCATGTTTTTTGAGAAACAAAAGGTTATTACATTGTTGATGCATGCCATAAAAACACGTTTTTTAAAACAACAAGTACACTTGCCCCTCGAAAATGCATACATTCTTAAAGTGTATATTTCGAATCAATGGAGTGATGTGTTATAAAAATAATAGGGTGTGATTGGTTCGTTTCTTAGCGAAATCAATTTTTTGAGTGTCAAAATAACATAATCACTTATAGTTTCTGTCACTTGTATTAACACTTATGACAAAGTTGTATAGTGCATCAAGATATATAATTCATCTAGATATTTCATTATAGGATAAATTTTTTTTATAAAAGGTTCTTAATAATTAAAGGAGGCGCGTTTGGCTTCGACATTTCAAAAACATGAATATTGAGTCAAAACAAACAGCTTATTTTAACTCTTGTCAATGGTCGCAGAAAAATAATAAATAATTTATACTTGTCAAACAAAATATACACTTAATGCATAATTTTCGACAAGCTTAGACAAATTTTGTATTGATAAGGGAGTGTTTGGGTTATTATATTGATGTTGAAATAACTAATATATATTCTTTGACATCCTAGATTAAGTCAAAAATAAATTAAGGAACATAAGGATCACTTCTTAGGTTTTTACTTTTAGAGTCGAAGTAATCCTTGTCCCACATTTGTCAAAAACTTCATTTTATTTTCTTTATTATTTTCTTTTGTAACATTTTTATTTTGTTGATAACTTGATTAGGTGACAAAATGCTGAAAGCTACTACGACCGATATATCTCTCACAAAATCCTACATCCTAAAAGTATCCAAAATCCTAGCATATCCCCTACTATTTCCAAATTCTACAAACCTATTGAAAACTGAAACATTCACGAAGGTCGTGTTGTTGATCAAGCCTACTACAAATCCAACAATATCGAGCGTCTCTTTACTAACATCCGCTTCAATTGTCTCTTTCAAATTAACAAACCAATTGTTCCAAGATTTATTCTAGACTTCTATAGTCAAGTCACGGTACAAACCAATGAATATGGGTATCTTGTTATCTCTTTTATGATTCACCACGAATTCATAACTCTTACTCTCGCTTAATTCGGTCAAATCCTCAAAATTCCATACAATGGTCAAGCCATTTTTACAAACGAATAGGACCTTGCATCTCTTGAGTATTCTCAAGAAACTGAGGGACCATATTGCTCTGATCTTCCTACTCCCGACGACATTCATCGACTTCTTGAATTGGAATGTTTCGTGGTAAACTGTACCATTAAAAGCCAAATGGTATCTCTTAATCCAAATCAAATTCTCAACAAAGAACTAAGCCCCGACATGAAGTAATAGGAAGAAATCATTCGAGAGAATGTGTTCGGACTAGGAGGACATCGGGACCATCTCCTCGCTTCTCTTGCTCACATGTTGTACTGTGTTGTTGCCGAAGAACAATACAATCTTGCTTATTTCTTCGTCAAAAGAATCTAATGTACTAGAGCTACTCCAACCGCAAATCTTCTGTATGGCATGTTTCTTACTCGTCTTTATCGACACATCAAAGAAACGTATCCTTATCTTGACAATGGCATCTATGACATTGTTGAGTGAGTCATGCGTCCTCTTGCCCTAAAACAAACTCGATGACCTCGATGTGTTCGTGGCAAGGCGCGTCATTCCGTCTCTTGTCCATCCTCTCATCATCAAGGTACGTCATCTCATCAAGATGATGATGATGATGATGATGATGTCAAAACTTCTCGAGCAAGTACTCCATCTCCTACCACCTATCTTAACTCCCTTAATCTACTCGAATACCAAAACTACCAAATGCCTTCCGCTTCTGAACAAACCGATGAAACTCTCTTTAAACGACAAACCATCTTTCTTAACCAAACGCAATAAATGCATAAGGAGATGCGCGGAGGGTTCAAATCATTTGGAAAGGCACTAAAAGGAGTGTTTAGCAAGAAGAAGTGAAGATATAAGAGTGAAGTTAGCTAAATAGCTAAATGTAGTTGAAGACAATTTTTAACTTGATTATGTGTATGTTCTTAACAACTTGTGTGGTGATTAGCCGATGTATTCATAAAGACTTGTGTGTTGGTTATCTTTAGGTATTTGCTTGCTATGCTAGTTTAAACCTTTAGTTGTTTTATTTAATCAACTATTTATCCTACTATGGTTTCATGATTTTATGTGTTTATTACATGCTATATGATTAAATGTGCCCGTACAACTCAATAAGGTTTGCTTCAAATAAACCACCAAAATAGAAATACTCTTACAAAAATTCCGAGAAAAATCATTTTTCTATGAAAAATGGAAGCCAACAGAGGGCGGCCCCTTTAATTCATAACAGGTGGCCCCTTATCTTTAAGGGGGCCGCCCCCTAATTAAGGGGACCGCCCTAGTAAATCATGGGTAAAACAGTATTTTTCCTGCTTTTTTACCCTCTTTTACCTAGTCTCAGCTATCTTTGCCCAGAATGCTCAAACGTAATTTGGAATAACCTAAACTAGTTCAAATTCATTCCTTTTTCAATTTATTTTCTTTCCATAAATCTCTTCCAAATGATCATCACCACCACATCATCTTCCTCATCATACACTAACCATTATCAACATTCATGGCATCCACAAGAGCTTCCATTTCCAAAGTTTCTAAGAGACCAAAAATCAACATCATTCCACCAAAACAATTGTTTATGGATTTAACCCATGATGACACAAGAACTCCATCACCCATACTTCAACTCTCATTACCTAGTGCTCCTAATGCACCCTCCAAAACACCATTAACCAAAGATACTTCTTCATCCTCAGTTGACTACATACCCAAATCACCAACCTCATCAACATTACTTTTACCCAATGGTTACTTAAACCCACCAACATCTCCTCCTCTAAGAGTTTCTCCACCACCTCCAACTCAAGAAAATGCATCAATGGATATCACTCTCACCCTTTCACCAATTACCTCACTAGATGTCCAATTTGATACTCCATCACCTTCACCACCTATATTTGGTTATCCTATTCCTTATAACCTTCTTGAGGCACATGGAGATTCATGTTTTTGTTGCATTCACAATCGTACTCTCATATTTGGGTTGAGAGATGAACTCCAATATATGTTTTCATATATTGAACATATGCTCTCACAACCACCAACAACCATCATCCCACCACCTCCACCATCTTCCCCAAACTAAACATACTCTATGTTTAGTTTCTCAAATAATTGTCCATCCACCATTTTACAAGCAAGTACTATGGAGCTTTACTAGTTATAGGACTATTTGTAGTTTACAAAAATTTCATGTATGTTAGCATGTTATTTATTTTACTTATGTATGCATGAGTGTGGTTTACGTACTATTTTACTTTTAATGGATGATTATTGTTGGTTGCACTAATTATGCTATATTTTTCCTTCTTGCTACATGTTAGAAATATTTGTATTGTTCTAACTCATTTTTGTAGCCAAGAAACCATAGATCGATTCCTTGGTACCCTTGAACGAGGGGGAGCACACATCAAAGGGGAGCATTTATTCCTTTGATTTTACTAGCAATCCTCGACGATGCCTTTTTGATTCTACAAAAAGGGGGAGAAATGACATGAAACTCACTAAATACTTGTTTAAAAATAATTTTACATTTAATGAGTTAAAATTTTGTAATCATCAAAAAGGGGGAGATTGTTAATAAATTATAGTGCCTAAAAAATTATTAATAATTTTCACATCTTTAAGTTTTGATAATCATAAAATATAAAAACGTTCAATGTAAAATTAAACGTAAATAAGTACTTAGTAGTAAATTTTCATTTCGAAAATTATATCACTTCAAGGTATGAATAAATAAATATTTTATGCATTTTATGATCCAAAGAAATTTTTATTCAACCTCACAATTTTATAAAATGTTGTAAACACTTTTATAAACATTACAAAACATTTTCTACAATTAAAAGAAATGTTTTATTCATAATAAACATTTTAAAATTAAAGTTCCAAAAAATTCTCCCTACACAAAAGGAAAAAATGGGGAACGCCTAGTCTAGGGCGGCCCCCTTAAATACACGGGCGGCCCCCTTAATTTAAAGGGGACCGCCCACCTATTTAAGGGGATCGCCCATAGACTGACGCTCCTCCAGTTTGTCCTATAAATATTGGACTTTTCCCTACTATTTTCTTACCTTTTGCACTCATTCTTTTTGCTCAAAACAGCACACATATCCTCTCTAAAATCCTTTAATCATTTAATCATAAAGCTTTGTTTCTAAGTGATCCAAGCTTATTTCCTCAAGTACAAGAAAAGAATACTTCCATCATCAAGTGAAGAAGTATTACACCTTAGTGTGTATTGCAACCTTGTTGCATTCATATCACATATTTGTAAATCAATTATATATCTTGTATTTGTATGTAGTAGTTAGATCTTGGCGATCTTTGTAAGTATAGTTAGATTGTGGTGATCTTACCAAGTAGTGACAGATAGTTGTGGTATAAGTAGTGTGGTGAAGTGAAGTCTTGAAGTTGTGAAGAAGTCTTGAAGTTGTGAAGAAGTCGTGAAGTTGTAAAGTCGTAAACAAGTAGTGAAGTCGTGTTGTGATAGACTGATTCTAGCTAAGATTAGAACTCAACATTTAGCTTTGTGTTATAAATCGGTGTAAGCAACGTTGTGTACGGTTTTCTCCGCCATAAGGGAGCTTGTTGACATAGTGAAGAAAACTCTAGAGTTTGGTGCTCGAGGAGTGGAGTAGGACAAAGAGGTGCTTCATTACCGAACCACTATAAATCCTCGAGTTGTGGTTTGATTGTTCTTAATCTTATCTCTTGTCTTGCATTATTTTCTCATACTATCTTATTAATTATTTAGATAAGTATATTGTTTATATTGCGCTAGTGTTGAATTCACATAAAGTCAAATCTAGAATTTTTACAAACACTTTAAAACCTTAAATTAAAAAGTGGTAAACTATTTAACCCCCCTTCTAGTTTTCCACACATTCATTATGAACAGCCTAAGAACCAACAATCTTACTCAAGAAACTCTGTTAGGACCAGCTTTTAGACTTCTCAAAGGCACACGTTCCAATTATGCTGAGTTGGAATATGATTTTGAAGAATGTTACAAGGCTCTTTCAGAAAAACTAGATTGGGAAATCTAGAAGGCGGTGACTACCCGTTTGATCTTACCAAACCCCTACCTTTAGTCATGAATGGGAATCGTCAAATGGTATCAGTTGATTATTTCTTCAACAACGATCTTAAGTATCTGCAAGGAGGAATTTTGACTATGACCTACACGGCTTCTTTAATGAAGATAAAGGCTGCTCAATATGATCTTTCAGGCATTAAAGGCATGGTTCCAAATATATGGGTTCCTGTTAAAGTTGCCTATGATAAACATGCATTATAGGGAATCTTACATTGGAGAGAACAACGTAAGACCTTCTATGGATATGCACAGGGCCTGCAATCAAGACATGATGTATTTTCTACAAAACATATTTTGGCGGCAACTCAGGTTGAGGTAATTAGAAAACATAGGTATGGGTATCTGAAAGAGATTGTAGTGAGACGAGCCAATAACGACCTTTACAGATTCAATGAAGTCGACTTTCCACATCTTCGTATCAATGACATTGAGGACATGCTTCTCCTTGTTGTTCACAATCGGCTTACATATCTCTCGAGCAATGATGTTTCTGACTTCGCAATAGCATTAAGGATGTTCACAAGAAGCTTGGTTATTCAGAAGCGAGTCGAAGATCTTCAACTTGGAGTTGAAAGTTACCAGAAAAAGATCAATGTCACCAAGCCACAAACTACAAAATCTGGCATCAAAAAAGAGACCCATATACTCCATATCAAGATACTCAAGGATTCATATATGTTGACAACAAAGGGAGAAACAGGTTAATGCGATCAGATAAACTCTACAAGTTTAGTGATAGGACATTAACTAGGCTTTGAACTTCACTGGATGACATAACAAAGAATATCCGAATGGAGTACCTTCCAAAGAGAAGATAGAGTACATTGGATAAGAAAAGAGCTAATATCCTAATCAAGGTGATTGACAAGCAGTAAAAGAAAGAAGGTTGATGAGGAGTCTCGAAAAGTTTGTTGGCGTAAGGCACTACGAAACTGATCTTTGGTTACTTCAATGAACAATATGACTTTATCATATTGTGTTTGTCATTAAAAGGTCATTTCATATATCTTATAAACTTGTGAATATGTATATATGTAGTGTAGATTTAAAAGTTGGCATATATAGTGTTTGAGTATGAATTTTTCAAGAATTTCTTAGTAAATTCAAAAAATTTCAAATTATCATACTCAAACACCATATAATTCCCTCATAATTTGAGGGGGAGCATTAATATGTTCCAATAATCGGCTTGTTATAATTGGACTTTTTTTCCTTGAAACCATGAATATTTGAATCAATTGATATCTAAAATATCAAGAGATTTGACATTTTTGATAAGGAGAGAAAATGTGATTAAAATATATGGCTAATAATATGATTTTTATGATCTTAAGTGTACGCTTTCCGACATATGTGCTAAACTCTTTCGATTAATCAATGCACATATGAAGGGGGCGCAAATGGTTAAGTGATGGTTGAAATGTGGAAGTACCAAAGACAGATCATTTATATTAATATATCAGAGTTATAAGGTGGTTAAGTTTAGGTATCCATTCCCATGATCTAGCCAGAACCGAAGGGATCTACCCGGGGATATTCTACTAGATAGTGAAGTAGTACTTAGGTATGAAAAAAAGGAGTAAAAGTAAGAATAAGGGAAAACTGCCGACTGAGATAGAGCTAGTACTAGAACAAACCCAACAAGGTACTAGTTATGAAGTCTCGGTAAGCGTTGAAGGGGTTGAAGAATTAAAAAGAAAAGTTAAGATAAAGGGTGAATAGAAAGAAGCCCTCCTTACACTTAGGCAGAAACAAGGTCAATACATTTGGTCTCTAGAATCACAAAGATGATTTCTGACATTAAAGACTGACATCATGGACCCAGTGATGCAAGACACAACCCTCCCTAGCCACTTAGAATCTTTTAAAAGATTTTTGTTTCATTTCTCATAGAGATTACACAGATTTCTATCAACTTTCTCACTCCGAGTTAGTTCTTATTGAAAAGGTGGCAGTCTGCTCCAGCCTCCGATCACTAAAACCAAAGTGCACTATTATGTCTAGAGCCAAAAGAGATCATCCATAAATCTAATTAGGACACTTGTCAAAATTATGCTTGCTAATTCAAACAATGTGAAAAACAAGAAATACATATTAAGAGTCCTACGCATTATCCTTGTGATTTTGCCAGAATATCCGAGTGATACTAAAGTATTCACAGTTAAGATGAAAATCCTACTTGAGCCAACATCAAACAAGCTCTTGGTAGGTGACATGTGAGATCCCATACGGATCGAGCTTGTGATACTGGATATTGAATAGGTCTATCGTATGAATTGGTGAATTTTGAAAAAGATAAAACTATTGGTGTGTCATAAAAACCGTTTGCAATTTGACACACCGACTGATTTTCTAAATTATTTTTTTAATCTTATGTCCATAGGAAGCCTCACAAGGGTATCTGGACATAGGAAAGCTAAACACGAATTTACAGCTTAATCGAGAAGATAGTAACTTACCGATTCACTCTTACCGTGTTGTCTGCTTTGAGACGCTTCGGTAATGAGAATGGGTAGCGCAGCTACAAAACCCTTTCAAGGAGATTCTTTGGAATTCTACCTGATCACAAGCAGTATTTATACTGAATAATAGGGAACCATGGTTGTTACAACCATATTCGACAAAGTGACAAAGCCACTTTCGTCCATATATGTTGTTTATCACTAACCCATTCATACAGGTTTCCTAACGGTGGTAGCAGTTTCCCAATGACAAGTCAAAGCCAATACCACATATTCATACTCGACCAACTTATATAAAGACATCATGAAAGCTTAAGTACATGTTTTAAGACTTTTGATACTTTGATATCGTACATCTTTCTTGAAGCGATGAAGTATTAAGTTAATACCGTACGTCCTTCATAAAGTGACAAAGTATTAAAGTTAAAGAATATCAAGAAAGATGGTCATACACGCTTTCAACATCAAGAATAGTATGAGCATGTTGGTCCAGAAATCACAAGATCACAAGAAGGCAAAAGATCACAAGATGATGATATGAGATTATGCTTGGTTGATGATCTCAAGGAGTTCAAGATCACATTCATGTCAAGACAAAGATACAAGCCAAACCCTAAAGTCAAAGATCACTACATTAATTCAAATGTTAAAGATTGAAGTTAAAGACTACAAGCTTAAGACTAAAGTCAAAGCATAGTGTGCTATGTTCTAATTTTTTTAAATTGAAGTGACCTCCCTTAGGGGGAGATTGTTAAGAATACGAAAAGTATCTGTCACTTCCAATATAAATAGTCGTAGCTCATAGATTAATCATATGTAATATGAGTAAGCTAACCGGGCTAAAGAAACATGGAAAGTCCATAAGCAAATCCCATGGCCGGTTACTAGTTGATGAATAAATACCCTCTCCACATATGGAGAGGGTGTTGGTTGTTTATTTTTTCACACACACTTAATCTAATATTCTGTTCTTTGTTTCTCTCTCTAAGTGTTCATCCAACCACCTCTTTCTCTCTCTAAAACTCTAAACGAATTCCATACTATATGTGTTAAGATATTCTACATTTATAGTGATAAATGGAAATCCTTCCAGAGTCAACATTAATCAGCTCTCCGAAAGGTGAGTTGCGAGATTCTTAATGAATCAAGCTTATGTCAATTGGATATGGACTTTGGTCCAGTATATGAATTGATAACTCAATCAATTTGATAGTAACTATTTGTAGGTTCCCGATTCACACTTCACTTCATATAATCAAACACAAATCGAAAACTAGAAAGAGAGAAAGAGAGGTGATCGAAAAAGAGAGAGAGAGAAGAGAGATTTTTATTTTGAAAAAAAAATATTTGTGAGAGATAGATATTTTCATATAGAAATATCTATATATATATTCCTACGACGCGTGGGATATTTAACTAGGACTCGGGCTCGGGTTTTGCTTAGGATTAAACCCAAAACATATACAATATTAGATTAACTATCGAGCCTGATTCCCGATAATATTTTATTAGAACGTTAACTAATTAAAGACCGAAGCTCCATCGTTGAGTGACCGAGCTTCCTTGTTTGACTCAATAAATTGAGGCTAACAATCTCCCCCGAAGTGAGTTCATTGATGACACTCCTTCATGAGATCAGTGAGATTGCTTTTGTCATTTAAGCTCGAGTGTTCTTGGTCTTTGTCTTCATTGTTTGTTGTAAGCTTGTTCCTTCATGCTTTGTGATCTTGACTTTGAGCCTTTGTCATTATCTTTGTCGTCTTTGCCATCTTGCGATCTTATGTCTTTGACCAACATTCATACTTTTGCATTATCTTGAAAGCTTCAAATCAGAGTTTGCGGAAGTCTTTGTCTTTAAATCTTGAGCTTTCTAGATAGTATGTCTTCGTAGATTGAGCATTTGAATGGGATTGAGGTTGTCGTTACCACCGTTTGACCTGCAGGTTTACGTTAGTGATAAACGAGAAAATTGATTTGAAAATCAATCGACGTGTCACTCGTTAAAGAGTTTTTGTAACACATCGAGAGTGTCATGTTTTTATCAAAATTCATCAACCATCAATTCATTTACTGGACCAAATCGATATCCAGTTGTCACAAGTTTGATTCATATAGAATCTCGTAAGTCACCTACCGCAGTGCTGTTTGATGATGACACTGGAAGGATTTCCATTCGTCATTGTGAATACTAAAGAGTATCACTCTGAATGTTCTGGC
>BQNB010037159.1:7892-45923 GCA_026074375.1 Tanacetum coccineum | reverse complement strand
CAATAAGTTCACCGGAGGTTATTATGATAATACCTCAATTGAGAATATTATATTTTGGTATTTTTACCAATTTATGTATATTTTTTTTATGGACAATGTTTTTATATTTTTGGTTTTCTTTTGTTTTTAGATGATAATTATACTAATAAAAAAATGAAAAATATTTTTGTACTTTTTATGTTTTTATAAAGAAAATATTCACAGGTGTAAACACAAATTGTCAAGCGTAACAATAGACGGTTTCACAGCCTCCCCGGCAGCGGCGCCAAAAATTGGTCATTGCAGAAATCACCCCTTAAAACCTATCTATATATGACATAAATACACCAAGGGACGAAATCACGCGAGATCAAGAAAACCGGAAGCAGTATAGAGTGTTCCCGGGTCGTTATGTCCCAACGAGGCTAGAAATGGATTATCGAAGAACGATTGATGATTGGTGTTTGAATGTAACAAGGAATGATTGGGAATTAAAACTGAAAGTAAATGCACATAAAATTTAAACAAAGAACATAAGCTGGAAATTGAATTAAAGCTAGCAAAGGCAAAACACTAAAAACTTTTACACTAAGGCACAAATAAGCTCTAATTAGCTTAAGACAGACAAATAAGCTAATCTAAATCTAAATAAGCAAATTAAGCATGCAATTAAGCTAAATTAAACAAGAGAAACACAACAGTACTAACAGTATTAACTACCAGTACTAACTTAGAGTTAGTACTGCTAGGCTTAAGTTAGTACTGCTAGCCTTAACAAAACACAATTAAACAAGAAATAAGCAAATAAGCTAAAACAGAAGGTTAACTACCCAAAATAAGCACTTAAGCATAAGAATAAGCAACCAGAATGGACTATAATGATAAATAAGCTAGAAAACTAAAACTGATTAACTCTTAAAATTATTTTGAAAAGACAAATAAGTTCTACTAAAAACAGTACACTAAAATAAGCTTAATCTACTTTAAAAAGCTAAATTCTTAAAAATATTTTGTAAAAGACAATAAGTTCTACTAGAAAACAGAAATAAAATAGCTTAATCTACTCCTAAAAAGCTTAAAAAATCTTAAACAACTGAAATAAATAGCTGATGTAGCCTAAATGAAACGGCCAGACTAACAGTTAAGACTAACAGTACTACTTGGAGTTAGTACTAATGTAGTGTTAAGTTAGTACAGTTTTCCCTAAAATGAACCTATGCCAGTACTAACTTGGAGTAGTACGCTTGTTCAAAACTGCCTTTAAACCAGTTCCAAAAATCATTTTATTTTAAACTAATTAAAAACAGATTATCAAATAACAAAGTAAAGCACTTATAAGCAATTTTTAATCCATAATAAGCACTTAAATAAGCATGAATTAGTCTAGCAGTATAAACTTAAAACCAACAGTTGTATAAACTAGCAATTCTGCAATAGATAAGTAAAGTAAGAAATAGAGAGACTTACTACACCCTTGCTCAAAACAGGGTCAAACAATGAATCTACAAGCTCTAGATTGCATAGAACAAGCTAGTGAGAGTCATAAGCCATCCAGAACTGGCTTATCACCATAACATAAGCTGAGTATATTGAGAGTGATTGGTGTGATATCTCTAAAACTACATGACTTTTTAAGTTTCCCTGGTTAAACAGTTGTAAACAAGTTGTATTGATAGCTTTGAACACAAAACAACATCATTTAAGAAACTTAAAACACTTAAGAATATAAAGTGATTTAAAAACTCAAACTTGGCATTTAAAACTTGAAAGTGTTACAAGCAGAAAGTAAAAATGTAAATTAACTGAAAATAGCTAAGTTAAATTAAAACTAAAAACTAGACTCCATTCTTCTCAAAGGCTTACAAAAAGCTCTATATATAGCTGAAGTCTTGGACTTGCAGCTTGTGCTTCTTTGGAGAGATAAAACCAAGTGTGTTAGTTGTGTGAGGTGAATCTAGAGCAATTCCCAGCCTTTGATTTCTTTTGAGCTTCTTTGGAGACAATCTCAGCCATCGAAATGCTTTGGGAATGGAGAGGGATTGCCAACATGGACTTTATAAAGCTGGGGGGAAATAGTAGGGTGGATGAAATGATTTTGGTAGGATGTTGAGTGATTTTGCAGGAGAAGTATGGGAGCAAAACAGGGTGCTGGCTGGTTTTGGTATTGGCGGGAGATTGTTTATACAAGTTGGGTTAGACGAGAGGGTGGTTGAGAGATGATTAGAGGGCATTTTTGGATTTTGTTACAAGAAAAGCCGCCTCCACATACTCTTCCATTTCATTCCCTTTTTCCCCTTTCTTTTCTTTTAAAAATGAAGTTTCCCAAATGTGGCATTTTCAGCCCAATGTGTGTTTATAATAAAAATATAATTAGGTTTTGTGCATTTATGACCCTCAAGTTATAGTTTTCTTTGCATTTTCTTCTCGGAGTTAACTTTGACAAGATTGTGCTATCACAAACGCTTTTTCCATCTCGTGTCCACTGTTTGTCGCTTTTTGCTTGTTTTTCGTCTTTTTGTGAGATATCCGTTCCTGCACAACACAATTAGCAAAACAAGCATATATTTGGCATTTTGAGACCGTTTTTGGTTATTTTAGCTCGTTTTTAAAGGTAAAAGGTATGTGTAATTAAGCACATACCACCCATGCATTCATTCAACGCATAAGTATACCTTTGAAAATCAAACTTACAAACTGGTCAATTTCGGGTCTGATTGCACACCAAAAGGTTTCGACTTAAAAACCTAACTTAAAATTAGTTTTAGCCTTAGCCCTTTTGGGGTTTCTTAATATTCATATAAAAGTTACTTTCTTTAGAAGGGATTAATTTAAAACACTTCTTAAGTAGGGTTTTCACCTCACTTAAGTTGACTCAAAATTCGTCAGAAAACACAGTTTTGACAATGAATCTTGTAACCCTTATTTAATTGACTTCCCGACCTCAAAAACTGTTGAGGCCGGATGTTTTGAAAAGTAGATTCAAAATCCTTCAGTTTAAAAAAAAGAATCATGTCGTTTGCATTTTCCATCATGGAGAAAAACGTCAATCAATCTGACCTAAATTCTGCTCATCAATATAACATCAATCCATGCAACCCTAACATGTAATTTTACGATGGTATGCCCCTAATTCAATTCTAATCAATGCTATTAACAGTTAATACTTTACGCATTAAGATCTGTATTTTTAATAAAACATAATCCATCATAATTAAGCTATAAGATAAAAAGATTTAAGAGGTTTAATATATTTTACCTTTATGCGCAAAAAACCACTAAAAAATTCTTGAATCTTTCTTGGTTTGTCTCCAAGTGGCAGCCGAATTTTTTCTTCTCTAGGGGACTATGTTACAGTTAGGTTATTAGGGGAAGAAGGAGTTTATGGGCTAGGCCTTTTATTTAAAGATCCTAAGTATCCTAGTCCAACTCTAATTAGGCTAATACAAAAATTAAACCCAAACCCCTTTTTATTCTTTTACTATTCACGAATTTACTATTCACCTATATAAATTTTTTTTTAACTAATAATTAACATTACCTTAAGTTTCTATAAAAACCTACATTATTTTAACTATCCCTTTTTATTAAAACGATAAACCCGCACTTTCTAAAAATATAATTTTCACTTCTAAAAAATTACATCTCTTTCAGTTTTCTAGCTAGGCTCACTTTCTAAGATGGAAAGTTAACACATATCTTCTATATTTCTTTTCACCACTTGCTTCATATCTCATGCTCATACATAAAATGATCATTTTAAATGCTTAAATGATCCTATTCATAACATTTCAAATCAAATAATCACCAAACACATAAGATACCACAAAATAGCACAATAAATTAGAACTAGAAGCGCATTCTAACCTGTGATCAAAACCATGGTGACACAGTACCCACCCCCTCCTTAAGGAATCTCGTCCGAGATTCAACTAGCGCCTCCGATAACACGGTTCACACACAAATGAGGATACTTGGACTTCATATGGTTCCTCCACGTTCCCAAGTATACTCTGGAGCCACGCTTAGATTCCCATCTAACTTTCACAATCGGATCCTACTACGCTTTAAACTCTAAATTCTTGGTACAATTATTTCTACAGGTTCTTCAAGCAAAATGCAAGGTCTTTACTATTTTAATTCATCTAACAGTACATGCAACCATTCCTTGGCTAAACATTTCTTCAAGTTAGACACATGGAATGTGTCATGCACACCAACTAACTCATCAGACAACCTTAATCGATAAGCAACTGGCCCAATCCTCTCAAGGACCTCAAACGAACCAACATACCTAGGTGACAATTTCCCTTTCTTTCCGAAACGCATAACACCTTTCCAGGGCGACACTTTCAACAACACTCTATCCCCTACATTAAATTCTGCCACTTTCCGACCGCTATCAGCATAACTTTTCTGACAATCTCTCGCCATTTGAAGCTTCTCTTTAATTACCACTACCTTGTCAGTCGTCCCTTGCACAACTAGGACCCGGATCAGACTACCTTCACCAATCTCAGCCCATAAAACTGGTGACCTACACTTTCTTCCATATAGAGCCTCGAATGGAGCACATCGAATGCTACTATGGAAACTATTATTATAAGAAAACTCAACCAGCGGTAGATGAATATCCCAGCTACCGCTAAAATCTATAGCACAAGCTCGCAACATATCCTCCAAGGTCTGTAGCGACGCTCACACGATCAATCAGTTTTGAGGATATAAAGCATGCTCATAACCAGCCGAGTTCCCGCAACGCTTCTGAAATTCTGCCATAGTCGCGATGTAAACCGTCGCATCGCGATCCCTGAAATATTGACACTGGAGACATCCATGACGCGTAACAATTTCTGTCCAAATATACCTTTTTGCCAGCATTTCTCAGTACTAAAATCCTCTCAATAGCTTTGAAGTGAGCTGACTTAGTTAACCTATCCACCACAACCCATATTGTATCATGACCACTCCTCGTTCTAGGCAACTTTGTTATAAAGTCTATAGTAATGTTTTCCCACTTCCATTCCAGTATCTTAGGCTGTTGCAATAAGCCTGATGGTCTCTGATGCTCGAAGCTTAAAAACCTTAGCACAAGTCAACATCTTGCTCACATAACACCGCGATGTCCTACTTCAGTCCCCGACCTAACCAATTACATATCCTCTCAAATCATAGACATCTTATATTCACCAGGGATTACCGATGTACCTAGATTTATGTCTCAACCATTATAAACTGTCCCTTAACACCTCGCCCATCAAATGGAACCCTATCCGATCCATAAAGTCAAGCTTCCATCCTCTTTCTTTTCCATCTGCGAACTAAGTTATTACAACTTTCTTTCCCCTACTCCTCCTGACTTAAAGCTTTACCGTGTCGGCTGCCAAAATCATACCTCTCATCCCGGACTGGATGGTTAATGCCATTGCCCGCACTCGCCTAGGCTTCAACCTCTCCTTTCTACTAAGTGCATCCGCCACCACGTTGGCTTTACCCGGATGATACCTTATCTCACACTCATAATCACTGAATAATACAATAATTTCCGACCTCCTCTGGTCGCATATTCAACTCTTTCTGATCAATATGTGATTTGCAAACTCCTATGATAGACTAGATGAACTCTTTGTCCAAATAATACAGATAAGCCCTCTAAATCGTCAAAGCAAATCAGCCAACCAGCTCCTAGTTCAAGATCATGCGTAGTATAGGTTCTTCTCATGAAATCTTAACAGTCTTGAGCATAGGCAATCGACCTTGTTCCTCCTGGCATTAAAACACAACCCATCCTCTAGTGAAGCATCACAAACACTACAAATCCTCTACTCCATCGAAGTGATAAATAGGCATCACACAACTTACTCTATTCCAACAGCTGAAAGGCTTCTCCTGCTATCCGCACAACCCACTCATACTTCTTATTTTTCTGAGTTAGCACAAAGTAAGCGGTTTTTGCAATGCAGAGAAGTTAGCAATGAAACCCGATAATACCCTGCCAAACTAAACAAGACCGAACTTCATGTGAGGCGAAGTTGGTGCTTCCCAATTCTTCACCCGCTTAATCTTGCTTGGATCTACGTGTATAACCATCTGTTTAATCACATAGACCTAAAAGTGCACTTCTGTTCTTGCAACCAAAACTCGCATTTGAAAACTTAGGCAAACAGTTTCTCCTGTCTCAATAACTCCAAAACAACCTCAAATGATCTTGCGTGCTCTTCTTTCGACCTTGAGTAGATCAAGATATCATCTATGAACACTATCACGAACTTATCTAGATATAGTTTACACACTCGGTTCATCAGGTCCATAAATACTGCTGGGGCATTAGTCAATCCGAAGGGCATCACTGTAAACTCAAAATGACCATATCTAGTTCTAAAGGCTGTTTTCGATATATCTTCCTCATGCACACGAAGCTGGTGATATACCGACCTAGGCTAATCTAGAAAAAAACGCGCTCCTTGCAACTTGTCAAACAAATCGTCTATTCTAGGGAAGGAATCGGTTTATACATAGTCAACTTGTTTAAATTCTCTATAATCAATACACATCCCCGAAACGAACCATCCTTCTTCGCTTACAATAAGCACAGGTGCTCCCCGGGAGAATGACCTCGGTCTGATAAAACCCTTGTCTTGTAACTCCTGAAGTTGACTAGACAATTCTTGCATCTCCGATGGTGCTAGACGGTAAGGGGACCTTGCTACAGGCGTCGCCCCCGCCACCAGATCTATTCGAAATTCTACCTGCCTTAGAGGTGGTAGACCAGGCAAGTCTTCCGGAAACACATCAACATACTCTCGTACTACAGGAATGTCGCCTATCTTTGGTTCGCCCACCTTCACATTCATCAAGATTTTGTCTTTCCCTACTGCTTGTTCTCCATGAATCCTAAGCGCTTCACCTCCTACTACAGGTATCTCTACTACTTTCTCATGGCAAATAATCATCGCTTTATTCCGAGCTAACCAATCCATACCCACTATGACATCAAAGCTTCCATGTCCTAGTGGAATCAATCTATAGAGGATACAGGAATTTCCTAAATTCTAGTTTGGCAATCAAGGAAAATCCAATCGACCATCTACCCTTATTCTATCATCGCATTACAACACATACCCCTGTAGCCTAACAATACTAGGGGCACAAATTCAACAGAGTTCAACAAATTTAGTAAAATAAAGCTAAAATCTGCGCCAGATTCAAAAAGTCCTGAAAGAAAATGAATCGTTTTATGAAAATGTACCCGTCACGACTTTCGGATCATGCGCAGCCTCATTAGCTTTCACATTAGTGTTGTACGCCTTCCCAAGAACCTGATTCCCACCACCACAGTTATTTCGATTCCCTTCAATAGCTAACTGATTACTAGACTGTCCAGGTGCACGATTTAACTTAGGACAAGTAGGCTTGATGTGGTCTGGGCTCCCACACTCAAAGCAAACCCTTTGATTCTGATTTCCTTTCACAACATTCAATGGAGCAACATACTTGGGTTCTCGACAATATTTAGCAAAATGACCTGGCCTTTGACAATTAAAGCACAACTTATAGTCCCCGCCAACAGGATGATGAGCACTACACTTGTTGCACCTTAGGTAATCCACATACTCTTTTCTAGGAGGAGCCGCCGCAAACCCCGCTCCTACCTTTGACTTTTTGTTCTGTTCCCCGTCCAAGACCCCAGACGCCTTACTCTTGATCTCAGCTTCCTCTTGTCATTTTCTTTGAACAAAGTCCCACAGTTAATCACCTCCTCAGTCAAAATACTAGCTCTCGTAATAGCAGTCTGAATAGTTTTCGGCTGAACTGCCTTTACCATTCCTCTGATCTCTGGTGCTAGACCTGCAATATACCTCTTGATCCTTGATGACTCAGGCGTCACCATATGTGGCACCAACCTGGCTAGCTCATGAAACCTATCAGTGTAGGCGGCATGTTTGCCTCCCACCATTTTATGGTTCTACAGTTCTAACTCTAACTTTTCCAATTCATGTAATTGCTTCCGGAATAAACTCTTTACCCTCATCAAAGCTTGAAATCATGCAAACCATGCCATTACTGCATCTCTACCTCTAGTATGTAACTGACCCTTCCACCATGTCAGTGGCTTTTGTTCAACCAAATAACTGTACGTACTTTACCCTCTGGTTTCTCTAGCAGCTACTATTGTCAATCACGACTCCATTTTTCTCAACTAACGAGTAAGTGCCACTGCAACCCATCCCTTCTTACATATACCATAGATCCACAAAGACGCCTAAAAGTCTTATAAGTAACCCCCGTTATTTGGCTTGGCCACCACCACCACCGCCATTGGCATTCTGAGCATTGTTGACATTTGCAGTCACTTGTGTGATAATATGGGGAATGATGTTCTGAAGCTGCTTAGCTATGATAGCAGCTATGTTGGGTTGATCACCACCTTGTCTACTATTCACCATTCTGATAATATCGACTATACTAATTAGGCAAGGGAAGAATAGAGTTTCCTAGACCTACTATCCTAACACTTACAAGATATTAAATACAACATATGCATATATAAACATATTCGCAAATATCAGAAACATAAACAAACAATAAACAACAGAGACATGATAATTCATTTAAGGCACAAGTCCACCGTGTGTGATACCTTTATAATTATGTTGGCCACCATAATTATAACTGTGTCTTCACACGTGTACTCATTTCCAAGAATACACCTCTCAATGATAGCATGCATTTCATATAACACCAAATTTCACATATCAAAGATAATCAAATAATTCAAAAATCATTCATAAGACATAATTAAAAATACATAATCCAGATATCAAGAAAAGATAACAAAATGGGGGAAACATAGGGATCATAAGATTAGGGCAAAATTCAACCTAGTTTCGCTACTAGAAATATAAACATCTATGCCATTTAATATCTTATGGCTAGTTTTCTAAAGCCTAATGCGCACATCCATCACAACAAGCAACATTAAAAGGATCTACAATCAAAGTTTCATCAATCATAAGTAAATACTAATGGATATAGCCTAGCATGTTATAAGAAGGTAAAGAACACAAATCAATCAAACACTACATAGACATATTGAAAGATTAAAGGGATAAATGAACTTTACTTGATTAAAACATGAATTAAAGATTGTTACAATAGGGTTTTGAGGCCCTAAAGACGGCCTAAAAAGCTGTCAAACTCGAATATAAAAGTTAGGGTTCGTCTCCCAAAAGTTACACTTAAAACCCTAAAATCGGTTTTGTATATATAGGAAAAGCGGCGCAACGACGTCGTGTTGTGTTAGGATCATGAAAAAGACTCGGTCACCCCGTGTTATGTCTAGCATAGGTTAGCTCGTAGTCGTAATATTTATCGTTTAGTTACCGTATGACTTATGGCGTTGGGGCGGATCTCTACCCACATGTTAGTCCACTTCATAGCCCACTTAGGGCACTAATAACTCATGTATTTAAACCCCCTCTCAGCCATGGAGAGGGGTTGGATGTTCGTTGTATAACAAACACACACTAAGTGATTTTCTCTCACTAGAACTTCCCATTTTCTCTCTTTAGAAATCGGCCTACACACTAATCCTTAATTATGTTATGATTTCCAATATATTACAATTGGTATTAGAGCACATGGGATGATTACTTAGATTGTTTGTGCGTTTCTCTTGGAAGAATTAATCAAAAATTTAGTTTTTGAAGGTTTATGGTTCTTACATTGGCTTTCTTTGATTCTCACATTTGTGGTGTTAAAGTTAGTGTTTTTAGTGTAGTTTTAGCCTTCTAGTACCAAGTTGTGCAAGAAAAACCAAGCTTAAACATTCAAAAGGGTGATTTTTGGTGATTTGAAGCTTTTCTGGAAATTGCATTTTGTTTCCCTGGAAGATGTTTCTTAATTGCATTTTGTCAGAGAATAATACATTGTGGTTTGTCTTCTAATGTAGTACAGCAGTTGCGTTTTGTCAGTTGCGGTTTGTGTATTGCTTTTTGGTTTACATTAAAGGTTGCGTTTTGTATATTGCGTTTTGTCTCAAGTTGAAGACCCTCATTGCGTTTTGACTAGGAGAAACTCTGCCCAATTAATTTCTTGATTGCGTTTTGTCTCAAGGGTTGATTGTGTTTTGCCCAGAACGTCACTCACACTTAAATAGCGTTTGTCTCCTTCCATTGTGTTTGTGTCCTGCAATTGTCCCAAGATTGACGACCTTTATTGCGTTTTGGTGAAAGAATCCCTGGCAAAAAAAAAAAATATTTCTACATGCGTTTTGTCTTTGCTTCTTGACTGCGTTTTGTCTAGGATACCTCACTGAGTTTTGTCTAATCCTTAACATTGAGACTTGTCTAGATTTCCTGACTGAGATTTGTGTAGGGCATCTCGTATACTTAATCAAACCAAACCAAACCAAATCACAAACAAACAACAAATCACCTATATCAACAAACAATCATCACTTTTAACATACAATCACTAATCATTGTACCGATCCAAATCTATCATAATACAATCAATCAAACAATCATGTCCTATTAACTCAAGAATATATTCAAGGCGCCCCGTTCGGATACCCCCACTCCAATGCTCATAAGGACTTTGATTACGAATCATGGTCACAACGAATCCGATTGTACGGTAGAGGAAAGGAAAATGGATTGCTAATTCTCCAGTCCATTGATCAAGGATCATTTAAGCTTGGAACCACAAGGAATACACTTGGAACTACCCCTGAGGGAAGTGTTCTACTTAGAATTCATTACTAGTAGCATTATATGCTTGCATGACCTTCATATACGGATCATCGTGGAAAGGTGAGATGGCTAGTGAGGCCAAAAGATACTTAGATAAATCATCTGAAGGATCAGGAGAGGTGTTTCCCGGTGAAGCTGGGGAATAGTCTGGTGAAGCCGGGGTATAGTCAGGAGTGTTTGTAGAGGAAAAGGCATCCTCAACATCGAAATCAGATGGGACGATAATAGGGTAGATATAGTCGGAAGTGTTTGAAGACATATTTCTGTAACAACCCAGTGTAAATAACATAAGTTATTTATATAATAATCTAATAGTTATGTATCTTTTACATACTATTCGGGAAATGCAGTGGCACGGAGGACTTTCTTGGATGGAAAAAGTAGTTATAGTTAAGGTTTAAACCTTGTTCTCTATAACCGCGGCTCTTGATACCAATCTGTAACACCCCCATATTTGACATATAGCAGCGGAAGCTAATCTGGGGTATTACTTCATGAATCATAGTCACAATAATAGAAAATGACTCAAAAGAGACGTTTTGGAAAATTTAGTTATCATTCATTATTCATCAGAGTTTTTACAAAAGAGGTCCCAAAATACATTTCAAAACATAAAGTTGAATGATAACAGGTTTGGACGTCCTCATGTCCAATGCCACTCCGTGCCATAGTTTGCTCAATTACCTGAGATAAACATGCTAAAAGGGTCAACACAACGGTTGAGTGAAATTCACAGGTTTGAAATGTAATAATCGAATACAAGTCATCATAAGTGGTAATAATTGCAACACGTACAATTATCATGAAAAACAATATTATTGCCCTAAGATCATGTAACCAAACATTAACATCCGAAGTCAATTTAACGACTTGAAGGAACAACTGTCCTTAAGGAAAGGTAACTAGCCAAAGTTATCCTTTGTTCTCAAATATAGTGAGTTTGGTTACCCCATGTACGATGTACAGGTAAAACACAAACGGTATTTCGTCAATCCAATAGATTCTATCCACAATATTGCGCGTTCACACTCACGTGATTAATAATGGTTCATGATGAAAAGAATTGGCAGTAAATGTACTTTAGGCAAATAATATATCGGAGATAGCGATAAACATTGAAAAATACTTGCATTCAAGGTTTATAGCACCTGTCCTACCACCTGCGACTGTGTATCCTCCCAATACACCGGCCCATCTGGTCCCTAGAACGCTTCCAACTACAAGTCAAGTAAATATTGGTCTGTATGTAATTACTCAACTATTTTGGGATTTTGAGAAAACTTGTAAAAAGCGTATCACACCAACGGGCATAACTGAAGGGGAAAGGGGTTTTGAACAAACAAAAAGGTGTTACTTAACCGAAGTAATTCCATTTTTCAATCTACTCAAAGAACATTTTGAAGGAATTCAAAAATCTCTAGTCACTGAAGTTAGGGCAATGAAAGCCGTTTTTGAAAATTTGGAAGCCGAAGTGGACCAGAATGAGACAGACTTACGGAGTGGTGAGATTGAACGGAAAAACCTTCTCATCACCAATGAGAACTTAGTTGCTGAATGTTTGTCCAAAGATGTGTTTTATACTGCAACGGATTCTGTACTAAACGTGTCTAGATTTTCTGACATGCATGATGCTTTCACTAGTGCTCAGAAACGTATTGCCGACCTTGAATCTGAAAATTTTAATCTGAGAAACAAGATTCAAAATGATGATCACGACTCAATGATAAAACATTTCTCCAAACTTGAAGTTGAACACTTCAACTTACAATTAAAGTATCAAAATCTCAAAGAACGTTTTGGAAACAAAAAACCAGTGACATCTTCGGATGCTCCTTCATTTGATTCACTGTTTGTGATTGGGAAACTAAATGAACAGATTCAAAGTCGAGGCAATACGATTCGTGAATTAAAGGAGAAAATCTCTCGCTTAACAAAGAAGAATAGTGATACAGATCCCATTTTTGACCTTAAGGCTTTAGTTTCTCAGAACAAAGATTTAACTGCAAAGCTCAATGCCCTTCACGATCTCAATGAATGCTTTAGGGCAGAAAATGCAAAAGTTAAGCAGCATTATAAGGAGTTGTATGATTCAATTAAAATAACGCGTGCCAAAACCACTGACCAGAACAACTCTTTGTTATCTGAAATTGAACACCTTAAGGATCAACTTAAAGAGAATTCCAAATGTGTCACTATACCTGATTGTAAACCTAAGGTGCTGGCTCCGGGTAGATATCCTATAGATGTTGAACCAATTCCCCCTCGACTCAAGAAGAATCGGGAAGTGCATCTACACTATATCGAACGCCTTAAGGAAAATGTAGAAACCCTTCGTGAAATAGTAGAGGATGCTAAGGTAGAAAGACCATTGGATACCTCTCTTGCATCTGCTTGCCGTTACACTAAACACTCTCAGGAGCTGTTAGAATATGTAATAGGCACGTGTCCTAAAGACTTTGGCCCTCGCAATAAACAAAATGCCTCTACCAATTCACTTAGGAAAAAGGGAGTTACTTTTATCGAACCACATGAAACCTCGACTCATAACACACCACCACAAGTTGAGCACCAGAAAATAAATTCGACTAACGTTCTTGGAATTCCCTCTACAATAGTAAAAGGTGCCTCAACAGCTAGCAGGTCAAAGCCTAGGAGCAATACAAAGAAAGATAGGACCCTGCCAGCTAAAAGTGCCTTGAAACAAGTAGAAGCCCATTCTAGGATGAATAAGTCGAATGAGAAACATAAGAATCATGTTGATTCTAGTATTAGCTATAAGCGTACTATAATTAATTTGAATTCTAATACTTCTTGCAAAACTTGTAACAAATGCTTAATTTCTGTTAATCATAATCAATGTGTTGTGCGTTCTGAGATGTGTGTGAAGCAATCCTCTGCCACTAAAGTGTGGTGGGTTAAGCAAGTTAAGCAAGTTTGGAAGGCCACAAGGAAATTGTTCACCACCATCGGTCATCAGTGGCGACCCACTAGCAGACTATTACCATTAGGAGATCAATGGCCTTTACCTAGGAATACCCTTAGGAGATCAAAGCCTAGGAATACTCCACCAAAGGTCTTGCCTACAAGACAATGGAAGCCCACTGGTAGACTTCTCCCATTAGGAAGACAGTGCCCTTTAGTTAGGTCTACCACTCTTAAGAGTAACTATTTGCCAGCTGATCCATAAGAAACTATTGCCCTTGTAGCATATAATCTTGCGTGCACTAACCAACCAGACCCCAATTGCAATTGGGGATCCAATGTATCTAAATCTCCATTTTCGCCTTTGTTCAAATGCAGGTTGTACAGATCGTTCTCTGGTATTTGGACTCAGGCTGCTCAAAACATATGACTGGAGATCGCTCACGGCTTAGGAATTTCGTGAAAAAGTTTATCGGGACTGTCAGATTCGGAAACGATCATTTTGGTGCAATTATGGGTTATGGGGATTATGTCATTGGTGACAGTGTAATTTCTAGGGTATACTATGTAGAAGGACTTGGACACAACCTTTTCTCTGTCGGTCAATTTTGTGATTCAGATCTTGAAGTTGCCTTCAGAAAGCACACATGCTTCGTCCGAGACTTAGATGGTGTCGATCTTATTAAAGGAAGTCGTGGTACGAACTTATACACCATTTATGTTGACGACATGATAAGGTCCTCTCCCATTTGCTTATTGTCTAAAGCCTCAAAGAACAAGTCCTGGTTGTGGCATCGTCGGTTGAATCACTTAAACTTTGGTACGTTAAATGATCTTGCTCGTAAAGATCTTGTTAGAGGCCTACCTCGGTTGAAGTTTGAGAAAGATCATCTATGCTCCGCATGCCAACTTGGAAAGAGTAGGAAAGCTACCCACAAACCCAAGACGATTAACACCATTATGGAAGTTCTACACACCCTTCACATGGATTTATGCGGTCCGATGAGAGTGCAGAGTATTAATGGGAAGAAATACATTTTGGTAATAGTTGATGACTACTCCAGGTTCACATGGGTGAAGTTTTTGAGATCCAAGGACGAGACTCCTGCCTTCGTAATCAACCTGTTAAAACAACTTCAAGTCGGCCTCAACAAAATTGTCAGGTTCGTACGGACTGATAATGGCACCGAATTCGTTAATAAAGACTTGATTGATTACTATGAAAACGTTGGAATTACCCACGAGAAGACCGTTCCTAGAACTCCTCAGCAGAATGGTGTTGTCGAAAGACGTAACCGCACTCTTGTTGAAGCGGCTAGAACTATGTTGATATTCTCGAAGGCTCCATTGTTTCTGTGGGCAGAAGCTGTGGCTACTGCTTGTTACACCCAAAACCGATCCCTTATACATACTCTCCACGATAAAACCCCATACAAACTTGTGCATGACAAGAAACCAGATCTTTCATTTCTTTGTATTTTTGGGGCTCTCTGCTACCCAACAAACGATAGTGAAGATCTGGGTAAATTGAAGGCTAAAGCAGACATTGGGTTTTTTGTCGGTTACGCACCAAACAGGAAGGGTTACCGAATCTACAACAAACGAACCCGACAAATCATGGAAACGATTCACGTTACATTCGATGAGCTGACTGGGCAAACAGCTCCTATACACTCTAGTTCAGGACCTGCTCCTAACCTCTTGACGCCTAGACATATGAGTTCAGGGCTCATACCTACTTCTGCTCCTGCTATACCATATGTACCTCCCACCAATAAAGAATTGGAGTTGCTGTTTCAACCAATGTTTGATGAATATTTTGAGACTACAACGGGTGATCATCAGATGCCTCCTGTCCCTATAGCTCCAACCCCAACCATTCCAACTGGTCCATCAGTATCTATCTCCTTTGATCACGATGCACCATCAGGCAGTCATTCACCAAAATCATCGGCTCATCACTCATCTTCGGTACATCACGGTGTTGTAACTAACCATTCTTTTGAAGTAAATCCATTTGCTGCAACTGAGCATGAACCATTTGTTAATGTGTTCTCCCCAGACCCGCACTCTGAAGCATCATCTTCTGGGGTAATCACAATTACTGCACCCAACCAATCACCCTATCCTCATGAACATCCCCCAAAAAATAGACCGTCTTCATCCTCTTGATAATATTATTGGGAACTCTCGACTGGTATCCACTCGGAAACAGCTTGCTACAGATGCTCTATGGTGCATCTACAATTCAGTATTGTCCAAAGTCGAACCAAAAAACTACAAATCTGCTAAACTGAAGACTGTTGGTTTCAAGCCATGCAAAATGAATACATGAATTTTGATCGAATGGACGTATGGGAATTAGTAGCCACCTCTAGACTGTTCTATGTTATGCTCTCAAGTTGATTTATTAGGTGAAACTTGACGAGTATGGTGACGTGTTCAAAAACAAGGCACGTCTTGTAGCGAAAGGATATCATCAAGAAGAAGGTCTTGATTTTAACGAATCCTTTGCCTCGGTTGCTAGACTTGAAGCTATCAGAATATTTCTTGCCAATGCTGCCAGCAAAAACATGACAGTTTATCAAATGGACGTGAAAATTGCATTCTTAAATGGCAAGCTTAAAGAAGAAGTCTATGTGAGCCAACCAGAAGGCTTTGTTGACCCAGATCGTCCACATCATGTCTACCCATCTAAAAGAAAGCTTTTAAAGGTTAAAATGGCACCCGAGCGTGGTATGACACTTTGTCAAAGTTTCTTTGGTACAAGGTCTCTAAGGGTGTAGTCGATCCTAACTTGTTCATTCGAAAAACAGGCAATCACCACTCTCTCTTGTTTAAATATATGTGATGATATCATTTTGCCTCAACCGATCACCAAAGTCCTATGACCGTTTTTTTTCTAATGAAATTGAGCTCTAAATTTCAAATTGTCGATGATGGGTCAATTATTGTTTTTCTTAGGGCTTACAAATTCTTTAGAATTCCTCAGTGGCATTTTATAATATCATTTAAATTTTGCGTTAATGAGATTTTAAAGAAATTTGATCTTATAAAGTGACACTGTTGACACTCCTATGGACTAGAGCGATCAAAACTGGATGAGGACCTCTAGGGATCCATTGTTGGACCATACCCAATATCAACAGGATGATTGGATCCAATGATGTATTCACGCGTGTGACAAGTAGACCTGTACCTGTTTTTGTTGTGTGATGTGCTGCTAGATATCAATCTAAGCCCACTAAAAGGCACCTGAAAGCAGTTAAACAGGTCTTTCGGTATCTCCAAGGAACCATAAATATTAGGTCTTTGTATCGAAAGACCAAGCCATGCACTAAAGCATAAACGCAGACGCAGATCATGCAGGTTGTCATGGTCTCTCGAAGAAAGCACATTAGTTAGCCTGGTCATCCAGAAGCAAACTAGCCGTCCATATCATCTATGTGGCTGAATACATTGCGTATGTTGGTTGCGTGCCCATATAATCCTAAGGTTGCTGGCTCTTAATTCATCGGATTATGGCTATTGCAACAACTACATCCCTCTGTATTGTGACAAACAAGTGGCCATAGCTTTAGGTGCACAACGTCCAGCACTCCGAGTCTTAAACTCATGCGTCCGACTTCCATTTCATCAGAAAACAAGTGGAGAAGGCGAGTGGTGAGTTGTATTTTGTGGGATAGAGTATCAACTGGACGATATATTCATAAGGCACTGCCAGAGGAAAGATTCGAATTCATTATCGCGGCTTGGCATGAAGAGTATGAAGCCAGAGACACTCAAACGTCTTCAGGATGATAAGGATAGGTAACATATTTGCTTCAAGTATCCTATGTAAATATGTACATATTCATCTATCAAATAGAAAATACAAAATATAAAAACACACATAAATCCATAAAAAAAAAATTATATAAAATACAAGAATAGTTTTTCAAGACATGTCTTTCGTTTATCTGTTTTTATAGTTGTTATAACCTTCTAGGATCAAGTTGTACAAAAGAAACCAAGCAAAAACGTTCAAAAGGGTGATTTTTAGGTGTTTTTAGGTGAAAAAGTTCGTTTTTCTCTTCACTGCGTTTTCTCTCTCTAAGACATTCTTGATTGTGTTTTGCCTCAAATAGTACACTGCGTTTTGTCGTTTTGTATCGTACAACAGTACTGCGTTTTGCTTCAAGACCTCATTGCGTTTTGCTTCAAGCTATCACTGCGTTTTGCTTCAACATTACTGCGTTTTGCTCAAGACCTCTATTGCATTTTGCTTGAAGACAGAAAACTATTTGGATGTCACATGGTGGGGTAATCTTAGTGTTGAAAATCAATCAGTCTTGAATTTCATAAAATTTGTCACTCAATCAACGACTACAGCTCTTTAAATAGAAAACGGGTCATTGATTGAGGGGGAGAGTATTTTTCAAATTTATGACATCTAACGGGCATGTTTTATGCATCATATAAATAATTGTGAAAGGTCTTGTATCTAACGGGGTTATTTTTTGAGGGGGAGTTAACCTTGTGTTAACTCAAAAGACCAAATGTGTCAATTATATGCAAGTTTAGGATATTGTGTGCTAAGTGTTATTTGTCTCCTAGACCCGTAAAGTGTTAAAGACCGTTTGTGGCATTTATGAATCTCAAATAATCCCTTTGTAACACTTAAACCTTAAAATGAAAAGAAAGTAGAAATTGAGGGGCCAAAACTGTCATTTTCATAAAGTTGAACCTAGGTATAAAAACCCCCTGCGTTTTGACTTGGTCAAAGTGATCAAAAAATCAGTCAAACATCTCTCTTTCTCTCTCAACTCAAAACGCATCCCTCACTTGCGATTTGCCTCTCTAGTGATTATTTGTGTGATTTCTTGGTTAGGTATGGCTTGATTAGTGTTTATTATCATTTTAATATACTTTATCTTGAATATCTTGTCCTGAATCGCATTAAATCATCGTGTTCTTAGGGTATTCGGGAGAATCCATCATATAAATCGTGGTTAGTGCTTGTAATTGAATCTTAACTGTTGGGTTAGCATTAGAGTAATTAAATGATGCTTCGTGGTTGCCTGAACTGAATCCCCCGTCACTAATTTTATGGTCCTAACGATTTTCATATTGTGCTTGACTTTTTGAGTCAAATTTCAATTATATGATGCGTTTAAGGTTAAATGTGGTTGTGGTGCTGTCTTGTAAGTTTAAAAATGGTGTATTTCGTATGTGTGTTATGCGTAGGGAGTCTCGAAATGAAAGTTAGAATCTGCGTATTCAAGCATTCTTGGTTGCGTTTTGCTTAGGAATTCTTGGTTGCGTTTTGCTTAGGAATTCTTGGTTGCGTTTTGCTTAGGAATTTTTGGTTGCGTTTTGATTGGAATTCTTGATTGCGTTTTGTCTGTATGATCCTAGTTGCGTTTTGTCCTCTGATATGCTATTGCGTTTTGAGTATTAAATATTAACAGGAACAAAACGCAGTCATTGCGTTTTGTATAGAAGACACTTAAAATATTTAAATAGTAAAACCTCTATTTCGAAAATTTCTTAAATGGTTGCGTTTTGCTTATTTTAAATATAATAGTGCTTGCGTTTTGATTGTTGCGTTTTGCCTAGTGCGATTGGTGTGATTGCGTTTTGCTTATACTGCGTTTTGCCTAGGTTTCTAATAAAATAATCATTGCGTTTTGTTGCATTGCGTTTTGAATCATGAGTATTCCTTTGATTGCGTTTTGCCTATTGTAACGTATCCATTGCGTTTTGTCTCTCATTGCTTGTAAATTGTTATCGGGTCTTGTGGTGTAGTCATTATGTTAAGTCTTCTCTTACAAGAGTCAACTTCCGTTGGCTCAAGAGTTGTCTTCAATTATTGACCTTCACCATAACATGATCTAGGTATCCTTTTCCTAGATATAATCCATAACTGATTAACTCCTGAGCACCTGCTCACATCTAACATCTCCTATCTGTATGTCCATCGTTCTGTGAATGTGACTGTGCAGATATAATGGCTGATGTTAATGCTCCGATTGAACAAGCACCTGCTGTGGCACCACCCACTCGCACTGATGAACAAATCTTGCCTCGCATTAGATGGGTGCCAATAGGGAAAAGCAACTGTTATCTGGATGCTGAAAAGTCACAGAGTAACACAATCTACAAGATTGCGGTGGACATTCTGAAGCATACCAACATCTTCAGAGTGTTTACCGCCTCGTCGACAATACCAGCTATCTATATTCAACAGTTCTAGGATACTATTTGCTATGACAGAACCTACGGGGGTTACAAGTGTCAACTGGATGAGCAATGGTTCAACCTTACTAAAGACACACTCAGAGATGCTCTTCAGATCACACCAGTCAACAACAACAAGGCTTTTTCTTCCCCTCCAACTCAGGATACTCTTATCAACTTTGTCAGCGGTCTGGGTTATCCAAAAGAAGTCAAACACTTATCTAATGTCGTTACTAATGACATGTTCCAACCGTGGAGGGCACTCACGACAATCATTAATCTGTGCCTTACGGGAAAGACTTCTAGGTTTGAAAGGTCAATAGCTCCAGTGTTGCAGATTCTTTGGGGCATCATCAATCGACCTCATATCGATTATGCGGAAAGGATGTGGGAAGAATTCACTCAATCCATCCATACCTTCACGGAAGACAAAAAGAATCTGGCACAACACACTCAGGGAAAGAAGAAAGCCACTCTCATTGTGATCCCAAGTGTGAGGTTCACTAAACTGATTATCTTTCACCTGCAACGCAAGCACAAGTTCCATCCAAGACCAGAGTCTCCCCTTCATTTGCCGACTGAAGAACCCATTCTGGGATATCTCAAATTTAGTGCCAAAGGAACCAAAAGGGAAGTGTTTGGGATGCCTATTCTGAATGAACTCATCACGGATGACATTCGAGGAGCAGATTACTACGATGCTTATCTGAAGAAAGTAGCCAAGCATCAAAGATATCTTGCAGGTGAAGAAGTTAGTGATCCTGACTCTCCTGCACCAAAACCCGCAAAATCAACCAAACCCAAGATAACCAAGCAAGCTAAACCCGCAACACCTAAAGCAGCAACCAAGAAACCTCAACCAGCACCAACCAAGCCTAAGGAGAAGAAACGTAAGCAGGCTAAGGAAACCACTGAAGCAACACCGCCAGCCAAACGAGCTAAAGCTGGGAAGGTGGCAAAGAAGCGAACCCTTAAGAAATCTCAGCAGTTGGTCGATGAGTTTGTTGATGAGGGTATTCCATTGACTGAACCTGGGTTTGGTGACTTAGAAGCGGATACGCAAAGGGCTATTGAAGAAAGTCTGAAGGATGCTCACGGTGCACATCGGGGTCCTCTCCTACCTGTGGTGTTCAGGGAAACTGATACTGGAAAGTTTCAACCACTTCCAGAGGTAGAGGGAAAAGGAAAGGAGAAAGTCGGTGCTGAGCAAGCTGCTCGGGTTCTACTAAATCTTCAAACTCCAAAGAAAAAGAACCCCATTAACAATACATCTTTCAAAGACGTACTTCCACACCAACTAAACCCTCGGGTCACGACGAATCATCGTCCCTGTATGCTGAACTGGGCTTGACTGAAAGTGACATGGAATCAGATGGAATCAGATGAGGAAATGCCTCCCATAGTCAAAAGTGGTGCTCCAGACGAAGGCCAGGCTGGACCAAACCTTGGTATACAAGATAAAGGCGAGGCTAGACCAAACCATGGTAACAATACAGTGTCTCAAACTCTATCAACTCCTGGTGTTCATGCTGGACTAAACCTTGAACACACAGATGCTGAGGCCACTGACGCAAGTCAACCACAACCAGGACAAATGGATGAAGAGTTCACCGCCACTGCATACCCTAACATTCAGGAGAATCTTAAGCTGACGGTTGACGATCCGGTGATTCCCGAGGAGCCTGCCAGCTCTACAGGGACGTTGTCTTCTCTACAACACCTAGCCAAAGACTTCAGCTTTGGCGATCAATTCTTCAATGATAAACCCCCAGAAGCCAACAATGAGAAGGCAACAACAGATACAGAAGCTGAATCAATGGTGTCCATCACAATCCATCAAGACACCTCTGTTATCCCTCCTATGACTTCACCGGTGATTGATCTCGTGTCTGTACCCGATTCTCCCACTGTGCATCGGCCTTTACCAACCACCACAACCGCAACTGCAACAACAACAACAACAATTATGACAACCATTCCTCTACCACCTCAGCCACAACAAGTTTCCTCAGATTCCATCTTAATCAACCGCCTAGGAGAACTCGAACAACATATCGCGGATTTGGTGGATGCGAACCAAGCCTTGGAGGAAAGATTAGACAAACATGGGTCCAGACTGTACAGGTTGGAGAATCAAGATATTCCCAATCAAGTGAGCAAAGCTGTGGATGAAATAGTCACGGATGCTGTTGACTGGGCTATGCACGCGCCACTCAGGGAACGCTTCAGAGATCTGCCAGAAGCTGATATGAAAGAAATTCTTCACAACCGAATGTGGGAATCCAAATCCTACCAAACTCATGAAGAGCAAATACGTATGTACGAGGCTCTGGAGAAGTCCAATGCCCGAATAACTGAGACACTCTGTCTGGCTTGGCTGAAGCAAGGAAATAGAAGAAAAAGAGAATAGGGCTCACAAAAACACATCTGGCTCTCCACCTCATCCTCCACTCTCTCCACCACCAGCAGTCCCATGGAACTTCAAGGAGCCTCACTGCTTCTATGTCGTCTCAATCACCACCTCCTCCTCCCACCTCCATCCAACACTCCAAGGGTGGTCAGTCTACATGCACCACTTGCCCCCCAGCCCTCAAAAGACAGCTGATTCAGTCAGAATATACGGCTTGGGACGATGACCGAAAACTAAATTAAGCCGTCCGGTCTCACCAATTCCTGAGAACTTCAATGCGGTGACGATACAACTGCAAACGAACAAGGCATACTCATCTAGTGGTGAAGACGTTAGGCGTGATCATATTCCCACAGTAAACTTGAGGCAGAGTGGTGGAAGCCTATCACTGAAGACCGCCTCTACACCTGAACTGCCTGTCCATCCAATCAACTGACCGGACCATCCCAACGAACGAAAACTAACTGGGCCTCTCTCTGAAGTCTACCTATACACCTCATCAAGAACTCAGCTACTTGCTTAAATCGGTATTATGGGAAAACATTCATGGGCTGTATTGCAAAAAAGCACAGAAACTCTAACTGACTCAAAAGACCTTGATGCCTTACATACAAAATTGCAAAGACTTTCATCCGCGACGTAGAGCACCTCCAGTTCCAAATGGAAGATGCTACACACTTCTCACGATCAAGTGGACGATCCATCCTAAGGTTACAACGATCAGCAAACACTACCGTGAGGTGGTGATCCGGGTCATGTCACAATACAACCGGATTTCTTCTTCAACAAATACTTGGAATATCTATTGTACGCACCGCAAAAAGGCAGGGCCGCTTGTCAATCTTGAATATGAAGGCTGCCTTATTATCTTCTGATGCCGGCTTAGAGCAAATGGTACCAGGATCAGATTTGATGGAAGAAGAATGCAAGTAGAGACGCCTGCGATGTATGGTAAATCTCACTGGTGGTTTCAAAGACAATGGGTTCTACAGTGAGCGGACACTCATCGGAAGGTGATCGCAGGGCCTGTACGACCCCTATGCGTATCTCTTAGTGTCGTCAAATTGAAGTCTTCCCAATGTATGGTACAATTACATGAAAAAATTGTCCTTCCGTCGAGCTGACTCAAGGATATGTCATCTCGAAAGGGGACTTCAAATATATTACCCTAGTGACTTTGAAGATCTGCATTGTTGAATCTTAAGACACTTGACCATCTCTCACCCGAAATAAAAAAGATTCGTCACTACCTGCTGCAACTGATGACCAGAAACTTGGTTATCAGACAACGCGTAGAAGACTTCCAGCTAGGGATTGAGAGCTACCAGAACGCCATTTAAACCTCACCAAACCTCGATGGATGCCGAAGGGATGAGTACAAGCATGACTTCACATAATTGGCTCTCCAAGGCCGTCACGTTTAGGACAAATAGGGGTTCAAATCATGAGGTTCAATGAAATCCACAAGTTCAGTGATGATACTCTACATCAGATTGATGAAGCGTTGGATTACAGAGTCAAGGAATTCAGGGTCAACAGGAGGAATCCGGGTTTGGATACACGGTTTTGGACGAAGAAAGACGTCGACAAGCAGAGTTTATGTTTGCCATACAGAAACGACTTAAGACAAGACGTATCTTCTGGAATCTGGAAAGCTTTGTTGGTGGCAGGATAAGAGATGAAGACTACCGACTGCTGAAGAGAACCGAATGAGGGGTAATTTTCTAATATATGTTGTTTTCATATGTACATTCTAACATAGTGATTAAACTGTCTCTTAGGCTTGTATATGTTCCATAATCGACTTGTATAAACCTGACACACTTTCTCCCAAATTTTCCTAACTTAAATCAATTGAGACCCAAAATCTTAACGGATTTGAAATTTTTGCTTAGGGGAGAAAATGTGATTTAATTATGAAAATCTGATAAAAATATGTGCTAATCTCTTTCGAATATCGATGCACATATTGAGGGGGAGTGAATGGTTATGATGGCAATTATGGAATCACCTAAGACTGACCATGTAATTACTTTATCGGAGTTATAAGGATGGTAAGGTTAGGTACTCGATCCCACGATCCCGCCAGAGCCGGAGGGATCTACCCAAGGACAATCCATTAGGTAGTGTAGAAGTCCTTAGGTATGATTATAAAAGGAGTAATGTGAGAATAAGGGAATAGTGCGGACTGAGATGGAGCTAGCACTGGAACACACCCAACAAGGTTCTAGTAATGAAATCTTGGTAAGCACTGAAGGGGTTGAAGAATGAAAAAGAAATGCTAAGATAAAGGGAGAAAAGAAAGCAGCCCTCCTTAAACCTTAGGCAGAAACTGAGTCACTACATATGATGTCAGAATCACATGGTTGATTGCTGACATTGAAGACAAGTATTATGGACCCAGTGATACGCTTCATAACCCTCCCTCAAAGGATTCTTGTTTCACCTCTCACGGAGATCAATACATTTCTATCGTCTCTTTTACTCCGAGTTAGACGATATTGAAAAGGTGGCAGTCCGCTCCAGCCTCCGACTACCAAAAACCAAAAAAACACAATTGAGTCTAGAGCCATGAATCATGAAAAAATCTCGTTAGAACACAATTCCAAAAATTCTTGGGTTCACACACTGTTAAAACAAGGATTAATCTTAAGAGACCTACGCATTATCCTTGTTATATTGCCTAAAAAAAACCCATCCCCGAAAGTGATACGAAAGTATCACAGTGAATATTGAAAACCTGCTAGAGCCAACATCAAACAAGCTCTAGTATAGGTGACTTGTGAGATCTTAATGGATCAAACATGTGACACAGGACATCGATTCAGTCAGATTATGAATTGACAGGAGTGAATTTTGGAATAGAAAAAAAAAAAAAAAAGCCCTTAAAACTCTCGATGTGTTACTAAAATCACTTTAACTAGTGACACATCAATTGAATTTTTCACAAATCAATTTTATCTACAATCAGTGATAAGTAACTCCACTGATTCCACTCGTTACCGTTCTATTAGTAGCAATACTAATAGTGAGAAGCCTGCTTTGAGTGTACCGGTAAAGAGATAGATAGCAAGTACAGGAATCGAATGCATCTGCGTTAGGATGATCTAACACTTCACTGGAAACCCTGTCAAGGAGGTAATTAAAATTAACTACCTGATCACATGTACAGTATTTATACTGTAAAACGGTCCTCACGGAACCGAAGGTTAATGCAACCAAACCTTGATGAATGACAAAGCCATATTCGTCATCAAGCTTTATTGTTAACTGTTGTATTTCAGGATTACATAAAGATGGAGATGAAGATGCCTCGTTCCAGTAAATTCAATTCACAGCCATGCTCACTATGTTTTTCTAACAAGAACATCATGACAACTGAAAGACCTACAACACAGCTTCCGCAACTCTGATAAGTACTATCATGATCCAGAAGAGTGTGAGTATGCGGGTCCGAAAGTCACAACATCACATGAAGGCAATATTCCACAACAAGGATAATTAAGAGTTTTAAAGTAGATGGTGATCTCAAAGAAAGCTCAAAGATCACTCAAGTCCAAGGAACAAAGATCACTACTTGATGTACAACGACAAATGTTGAAGAATCAAAAGACTACAAGCCAGAATCAAAGATTAATTCAAATAAAAATGCAAGATTCATTTGATTGTCTGGGGTGACCTCCCTTAGGGGAGAAAGTTTTAGGGATTAGAAAAACCATGTAAAAGACTCCGGTCAGACCCCTGTTTTATCTAGCATAGGTCAGCTCGATCTTAATATTTTTAATCGTTTAGTTACCGTACGACTTATGGTGTTGGGTCGGGTCTTTACCCACTTGTTAGCCCACTCCATGGCCCATTTAGGGGCACCAAGCTCTTGTATAAATACCCCTTTCCAGCCATGGGAAGGAGTTGGATGTTCATTTTATTACAAACACACACTAAGTGATTTTCTCTCTCTAAAACTCCCACTTTCTCTCTCTAGATAGGCTTGTGTTGTGATATCCAATATACTACATCGTTGGTTTAACAAGATTACTTCCACGATTAAGTATAGAGATGTGCCTAATTCGTCGATTAAGCTTATGCTTTTTCCCTTTTCTATCGAGGGGGCAGCCCGGATTTGGCTCGAAAAAGAACCCCCTCATTCTATTCTTACTTGGGAAGATCTTGTTTCCAAGTTTATTAACCAATTATTTCCTCCTTAAAAAATTACAAATCTCCGGAATGAAATTACGAATTTTCAACAACGTTTTGATGAATCATTTTGTGAGGCATGGGACCGTTTCAAGGATCTCCTTCGTGCATGCCCACATCACGATTTTACGGAGTTGCATCAACTTGATACCTTATACAATGCATTAACCCCAACCGATCAAGATTCTTTGAATGCCGCCGCCGGTGGTAATCTTTTGACTAAAACTCCTCGAAATGCTTTGACAATTATTGAAAACAAGTCAAAATTCGCAACTCACGAACAAACCGATTGTTTTCAAAAGTGCGTACGAATCGTCCTACACTTCTACACTCAATTTCCGAGTTAGCTGCTCTTTACTAGACGCCGTTAAGGCTATGCTTGCTCATAAATCTTCTCCTCCAGCTTCCGTAAAAGCGGTTGAGAAAATTTGTGTTACTTGTGGTGGTCCGCATCCTTACCACCTATGTCTTGCCACCGATGGCAACGTTTTTCCAGAATATCGAGATAATATTCAAGGATATGTTTTCAAGCAGCCGCAGTAAACTATAATCAGGGAAATACCGGATACCGTCCTCAGAGTGTAGCTAACCAAATTTGACCATCGGGTTTTGCTCAACCGAATGTGCAAAATAATCAAACCCGGTACAATCAAGATTATAATCAAAACCGAGGAAATAATCAAGGAAATCTGAATTATCAAGCTCTGATTCAGCAAACTCAAGTAGCTCCTTCGAATGAATTGTCGAACTACAAGAAGATAAATGATGCTAATATAAAAGTTATGCAAAATCAAATAAATAATGTGAAAAATAAATGAGAAATAAATGCAAACTTCAATACAAACTTCAATGTCCAACTCAAAACAATGACTTAAAAATACGATGAGCTAGTTTTTATCCAAATAAATACCGCTTCAATCTCGGTCGTGATCACTTCCTAGCAATACCGTTTACTAAACTGAGAGTTTAATTGAAAGCAATTACCACCCGAATGTATTTACTTAAGATGGACCCTCCAAATCCCACCCTCTCCCAGGGGTGGAAACCTGGGAACCCTAGTGTGACAAAGGATACGGTCAACCGAGTACCGAAAACATCCACCTTCGATAGTCCCTAAATCAATCTCCAATTATGAGCCCCCGTTGTTGCCTACCTGAGTCGAAACCGTCTATACCTTATCATTCGAGAGTTAATCAAAACAGAAAGCTCCGTGAAAAATATATAATCTAGCTTTCGAAATTTGTTGAATCTTAAGGAATTTCATTCGAGCTCAGTATTCGCGGAGCTATAAACAACCTCAAGTTTTTTGGAATTTTTATAATACTATTTTAACCCTTTGACTTTTCCGGGTCCTACTTGACATTTTGACTTTTGATCATTTAAATGTCACATAACAATTGATTACGCGTAACCGTACTTGAACAAATTAAATAATAAATCATATTTATTATTACCTATCTCTCATTTACAAATTATTCTTAACTTATTTGACTAAAACAAGAAGACACAGTTATTTCCTAAAGATGACTTATAAAAACCGACCGCTAAATCCACGTTTTATCAACGACTCATGGACTCTAAAGCAATTGGATGTAAAACGACATTCCGGACAACTTTTTAGTTTTGCCAGAGACTCAAAAACAAGCAGAAAACGACCGAAATACCCTCGCAAAATTTTAAAAACGAGAACAACGCGTGCTGACACAAAAATAATTAAATTTACATTTAATTATCACTTTATATTAAATAAAAATATTTAATAAATTTTTTAATAATTTATTCAAAAGCGTTTATTTAAAAATGCGAATATTTAAATTAAAAGTTTTATTTTACGGACAAAGCTTACTCGTGATACTCGATGGCTACACAAAGAAGTAATAAACATTTTAAATAATTGCTTTTTTTAAAACGTTTATAAAAACTCGTCATGTAAATACTCATTTTTGTGGGAAAAATCATTTGGAACGCAATGGCGCAAGTTTCGTGTTTTGAATCATCCGTTAAGTAGCTTAAACGAGTCCCGAACCATTATTTAACGAAAGTTACACTTTTGGTCCTTGTGTTTATATTTACGCCATCACCCCTAGAGTATCATACAATATACACTTTGATTTATAACTTTTATATATAAATAAAAACACACTAAGGGTTAATTCATTTTTTCTAACCTAACCCTAACACATACAACCCTCCTCCCCACATAAATAACCGGCGCCTCCTCACCATTTCCTGCCAGATTCCGGCCACCAACCACCACCATCCTCGTCGCTACTCCAGCTGATGAACACAACACCCTCACCTCCTCGATCGACACCACACCATCACCTTCATCTCTATCTCCACGACACAACCATCACCTCCGCCTCATCACCACAGCGCTCTCACCACCTCCATCACTGATCCATCCCCTTTACTATATATAAATATAAATAAATATATATATAAATATATAACAAATAGGATAATATCAATAATAGTAGTATAGTAAACCGAAGAAGTCGTTATCTTCACTACGTTATCCACAAAGATTAAAACCGTTCCCCGGGTCGTTCATTCAACCCGACGATTCGTGACATAGAAAATCGAGTGTCGGTTTGGGAATCATGCTTGGATACAAGAATGATTTGGATTTGGTTTTTTGTTGTTTTTTTTTAAACAATACGGGAATGAAAGCAAAGGGAAAAAAAACTAAAAAGCACGGGAAATTAAACTACACTTAATTCTACGGGAAATATGAGACAAATAAGCAAGCATGATAAATTCAATTTTAAAATTGCAAACTTCTAAAAATAAATCCTACATTAAAAGAAATTATATATTATATTATTATTATTATTTTATATATTTTTTTATTATATATATATTTTTTTATTTTTTAAAAACTTTAATCTAGATAAATGCCGCAAATTAATAATCTCTAATCATATTTTAAATCCGCGGTAATTTCTAAACACTAAATGAGCAAATAAATCAACTAACTAAACATGACAAACGTTATAACATCAAAAGATAAAAATAAATCTATACTAAGCATGGCAAAATTCAAATAGGCAAACATATTATAGAACGATAAAATAAATCTACTCTAAGGATTGAGAAGGGATTAGAAAATAGAACCGAATTGAAGAGCCGCAATTAAACGTAAACCACCCGATTTATTTAGCTAAAACAAATAATTAAATTCGGTCAAGCTAAATAAACCCTTAAGCTCCGCGCCTCGTGAGTAGAACGGAACCAAAGTCAAAACACAAATTAAAACCAACTGGTATACTGAAAACAATTATTACACGATTTCAATTCAATTAATAACTGCTAGCTTAAACACACGGCCCATTCTGATTTTGTTAAAAGCAACAAGGCCCAAATACTTAATCAAATGAAGCCCATCTAGTAACAAGAATTAGTTTCAAACAATATTGTCTAAATGTTGTGGTAAAAACAGAAAGCACAAAGGAGGCGAAACATAATTTGTAGACTTTGAAGATTTCAAAAAGACTCTAACTACTTAAGCAAAAGCCTAAAAACATAAGTGGAACAAGGCTTTATTGCAATAAGCCGAGCAACTCAATACTCGTTACCCACTTTTTTATCACTTTTCGAATTGAGCTATCAAAATAGAATCAACCAAGCCATGCCAATTTACCTTAAGAACACGTTATTTAAGTAGATCTAAGAGAAAAATAAATATAAGCTACTAAACCAAGTTGCTCTCGAAACTAAGGTTGTCAAGGCTTAAAAATAAGCCGAGTTTTAAACTTACGCAACCTTCTACTTGGTTCGAATCGAGCCACAAAAAGAAATAAGAAAATAAGAGTATAGAAGAACAAAATAAACTCAAATATGTTGCTAATCTAACCCAAAAATAAGCCACGAAAATAGCTTATCCATTAAGCTAGGTGAAAAGCGAATGGAAAGAACAAGTAGTAAATAAGCTCATATGTAAAACAATACCTCAAAACACTTTATATTAAAAAGGTAATAAGATTCAATACAAATAAGCTTATAAAAAAGCTTTTACAAACTGAAAATAAGCTCTAAGTCATGATAAAATAAACTAAAACAAAGAAATGAAAATACAATTTTTTCTAAACTAAAACTAAAAACTCCTGGTCCCTTTTACATGCGAAGTGCATATGCTATATATCCAAAGTTGGTGAGGGTAGACTTGTCCTTCAAGTAGAATAGCCAATAACAGCTCAAGAAAACGAGGGCAATTTCGACATTTCAAGTGAGCACAAAATTTCTTGGAAGGTCACCTATATGTTAGACATTACCTCGTATACCTTTCATAGGACCGGATCCACCATCACATTGCCAACACGTGTCCATTACAAGCGTTTAATAAACGCATACTCATATATGTTCCTCACAATCGCCTTAATGAGTCAAAATTCATAATTGATAAATAAAAGGAAGTGCCACGCGGCTGTGTTTCATAGGCCAAAGAAAATGGATAGTGGGACATCACGTGATCATTTTTGATTTAATTAGAGATCACGTGTGAACTAGCTGCATCAATTCCACACATCCATTTCGCATGTTACTCGTCCTTTGCTTCATTCCAAAATTTAAAAGAGAAAGGGCACACGTGTTGACATTGCATTTGTCCTTCTCCACTAGTGGATGTGCACGTGATTTTTTTTTGATTAAATTACATTGCACGTGAGGTGCAACTCTTCTTTCATTTCCATATGAATTAGTTGAAACCTTCAATCAGTAGCCAAAAATATTGAAATGGGCTTGTTCCTTATCCATTTCCCTTTTACTTTGGGCCGATTATTGGGCCTTGTTTGCACCTGCTGGACTAATGCAAAATTATGGGCTGGCTCTAGTATGGGCTGGCCCGGCCCGTATAACGGGTTACGGGCTGGCCCAATAAACAAAGAAGGCACCGTTGGACTCGTTTTCTCGCGTTCTTTCCATTCTCGTGCTCGGTTTTGTCCGGTTTTGTCTTTATTTTTGTCATTTTCTTGATATTCGTACCTGCACATACACAAACATAAAAACAAGCATAGAGTGTGGCGGTCGATTTTTAATTATGTTTTTGGTCTTTTGGGTTCGTTTTTCAAAGTAAAAGATATGTATAAAATAGCGAATACCAAATTCCCCCATATTAAAGTATTGTCGTGTCCTCACGCAATGTAATAAATACACGATTAAAACTAAAAATTCCAATCCCCCCAAACTAATCACCTTGAAAAGTAGCAAAGTGCTCATCTAAAGGTATTAAGGAGTCAATAGTTTGAAAATCCCCGTTTTTACCATTTTTTTAATGTATACACTTATTCCTACTAATATTTTTGATTATTTTTTTTTTTTTAACAACTAACTAATTTATTTGACTTTCGTTATTTTCATAACGGTTAGGGATCATAGAACAAAATGCATTTCGATCCTAAAATGCCCAAAAAGGATAAATTCATCGACCCCCCCCCTCAATTTTCACTTGCTCCAAACCAACCTAAAACTAAATCACCGTAAATATAAGTTAAGATGCAGCACTACTCAAATTTAGTCACTTGTGAACTTTCACTACGACAATTGTATAATCTATTAGGTGAATGTGCCATTTCGAATTTCAACCATGGATCAATGTTTTGCAAAATTCTATGTTTCACGTTTCACCCGAGAATATTGAGTTTAAAGGTGAGATCATCCCATGTAGCGACTTTCGTCTCGGCACATCCCAACCTTGCGGTTAAGTGACCAGGCTTTTGACACCCCACAGAGACTAGTATCGGGACTCATGGACCTTAGGTTTCAAAAACTCTCAGATTTCTTGTATACACATAGCTTATAAAATAGAATAGCCAAAGTTCAAAAGCATATTTAAATTTAACAAAAAGAGATCTATTATTTATTAATTCACACTTAATCTTAAACACTTATGCAATTGTAACCCTCGACCTTTTAGAAGGCTGCAACATCGGTTGTGAGCCGGCAAGATGCAGCAAACTTTTATCAGTCTCGAATTTTTATTCTTACTATGGGCTTTCTTTAGAAGGCTGTAACATCGGTTGTGAGCCGGCAAGATACAGCAAACTTTTATCAGCCCACAGTTTATATTGATCATATTTTTTCATTTTTCATCTTTTTTTTTTTTTTTAGGGAAGACGTCTTTTTGAAAAATTTAAGTATAAATTTGAACTAAGGCTAAAGTTTTTGCTATATACTACATAAAAATTATTGATTTAAGTTTAATCTCCAAAAGTAGCACGTATATTAATCAGGTTAAGAGCTTATGGGAGAAAAAGTGACAAATTACACACATGAGCTCTTAAGATTTCCAAATAATCCTTGTTTAGCATCCAACTCATACTTAACACTATCATTTTTCGTTCTTCGCGAATATTCGCGAACGCTTAGCCTAAATGTTAAGGAACAAGCTAGAGCTCAACACGCTCGATCGAGTCAAAATTTACTCTTATTCTACCCAGCAGGAAAGTCAAAATTGTGACAAAACACTTATTTTATTTTTGATTTTTTTTTTCATTTTTTCATTTTTTTTTGAAATTTTGGTGGTAAAAACGAGATTACGTGAAAACAACGACTGCAGGCACAATCAAATCGAAGATCCCCCCATACTAGAATGAAACATTGTCCTCAATGTTTTACGAAGGGTCTCTACACAAATCCTAAGCCGTTTATGAATTATGCTAAAGATAAACGTTAGTCGATAAGATTAGGATATCGGATTCCCTAAATGAAGCTGATGATATGAAGCTAGAATGTATGAATGAACAAAACTATAAGCACGAGAGTCTTTAAAATCCGGGTATCCTGGACATAAAATCACAAAACACAAAACACGAGAAAGGGAAAGAGGCGAGCCTCATCACAACACAAAACACTTATTCATTAATACTACTATTAATTAATAATAAGGATAAGCATGGGTTGCCACCCCTCGAAGCCTTATTTTTTTTTTATTAAGTAAGCTAAAGATAAACGATAATCGATAAGATTAGGATATCGGATTCCCTAAGTGAAACTGGGGATATGAAGCTCGAATGAATGGACAAAACCATGAGCACGAGATTCTTCAAAATCCGGGTATCCTGGACATAAAATCACAAAACATAAAACACGAGAAAGGAAAAAAAAGCGAGCCCCCTCACATTAATTGTTAGAAAATAGATAAGAAAATAGAAATGCTTGTTTTTGTTAACCGAGTCATGAGCTTGACTCGACCGCGAATTAAGTTATCCATGGGGGAGCAAATGGAAAAGAAAATCTCAATCGGGCTTTCATTAATGTTTGGATAAACATTAAAGCACATAAAAGTTCCTTCCCGATGAGATGTCACCGGCTCTAAGTGGAGATGCCGAGGTCAAAAATGGTGTCTTCACTCTCCGTGGAAGGAGAATCTGCAGGGTAGGTGAGAAACGGGAGAAAAGTCCGAATGACAAATGTGAAGGAATCGTCATCTTCAACATTTTGAGAAATATTAATCTCACCTCCCCCTGGGTAAAAATTACTTTCAATACCCGGTGGTATCGAATCTTCCAGAACAAGAAATGTATCAACCTCTTCTATAACAATGTTGGTCAACTCACCTTGATCAGGCTCAATCTCAAAAAGAAACGAATCATACTCGGGAAGAGAGTTATTAGCATGAGTAATGGTACTGCCACTTCTCGTCTCTTCTGTATCATCGCTAAAAGGCTCGAATTCGGGTAAAGATTTATCCGAATAAGAGAGAGAAGTATCGGACTTCTCAAAGAATGAATCACTATCTGTGACAGGAATAGGAAATGAAGAAGGAGACTTGAACACATGATCAGGGGTAGTGTTGTCATTAAAAGTTTCGATATTTAGAATAAGTCGGTGGATGTTTGATTAATTTCTCTCGATGGAATAACGTCTTGGATGAAAAAATATCTTCTAAATATCAATCTCTTCCACCTCTTGGTATACATCATTCACCTCCTATAAGCTAACGTACTCGAGTGTCCTCAAAAAATCATAGTCATCACTGATAGTACCATCATGTTGTATCGGAATAAATCTCAGAGTGATCTTGTAAAGCATAAAATGTGGAAGGATCTGCACAAAACGAGCACATTACACGTCATTTGTCAGAAATACCCTCGAACCGCTTGGGATTGGACAAGGTGTCAACATTCTGGAATAGTATCATGTCGATCGTCCCCTATACTTAGAGAGTTATCGGGCTCCTTGGTTGATGAAACGGGTGTGGTTGCAATGGCATAGTCTTCGTCATCATCATAGCAAATGGGAATCTTCCAATATCGGTCTTTAGCCGCTTGCTCTTCCGCAATTCGCTTTTCTTCTTCCTTCTTTTGCATATTTGGACCTAGCCATATCCACATATGGATGTCATTTTGCCTCCATAAGCTTGTTTTGAGATTGGGGAAAACTCACTTTGAGCATTGAAGATTGGATGATTGACGTATATTGCGGGGGTTGAAATTGGTCAAAGCCGAAAGAATTATAATCATAGCAAGAATTTTGCTCATAAGATTATGTCTTCTTTTATACGGTTGACATTGAAAAGTCTCATGACGACCCCGCAATTTTCCACAACAATGATTTTGTGTTGAAAATCATGGAAAATATTTGCTGGGAAATTAAAGTCTTGATTGTAACACGGTTCCGGATAGATAAACGGAACTTGAGGTGTACAATAGTGACCATAACGAGCATCGTTTTTTTTTTCACCGCAAATTTCACTAGATTAAATAGGAGGCTGTGGAGGTAGGTTGAAAACGTTTAGGAGATCCATCACAACGTTAGGTTTGGAACGTAAGTAATGAATTTTACTTTTTCGGAATAGCACGTCGGATCAAAACTTGGCAAGTTTGTGGGAGTCATATCACATATAACAATTCCAAAAAATAAACATAAAACGTTTGAGCAAAGTTTCATTCTTAAGCAACCATAAACCAACAATAAAACACCTTTCCTTTGGTTGTCTATTGCGGTGAAAGGCACAAAAACCATCTTGTACCTGAAAAATATAAAAAAATAGAAATCACATAAGTGATACAAAGCAATGAAATATACAAAACATTATTTCTTTCAACTAATCGTATACGTTGCGTTATAGCACTTATATGGTGTTTTCAACCTATAAAAAGGGAAGGTGTTAGCACTTTTTGAAAAACGCAAAAATCAATAGCATACAAAGTACAATTGACTAACATTATAATTAGTGTTGATAAAAGACAAAATAATCTTATAATCAGGTTTTAGTCAATAAACTAGATACTAATGGCATGTGGCAATAGACATTATTCTTACCAGAATTAACAATCTACTACTGGAAGCACATTCAGCGTTAGGAAGATTAACATGCTTATTTGACCATCTATCGATTGTGCCAATATATTCAGGTTGTGCTCTCTTATCTTCAGAAAGGCATGTAACATACACTTGGGCTCTGTCATGCACCTGGAAAAAAAATATAAGCGCAACATACCATATTATAAGGATTATTCTAGGTGCCGCAAATGGTGGGTTGGCTAATGGGTCCGGGTCAAGACGGGTGATTTAGTCAGGTCAAATTTTAGCCCTTTTGAATTACCGTAAAGATCATTCACAAACTTACCTTTGGTATAGAAAAAGTGTTCCCATTGCCCTTACATGTGTATTCTGAAGCATATAATGAAAATCTAAACATTCGGAAATAAGGGTATTTCCACGTAATAATTAGTTTAAAAACGTCGACGTGATGAAATAAAATAAGTGGTCTATGAGATCAGCACATATACCTGGCCTGCAGCCTCCATTGAGATTGAGTTTTCGGATTCAATAGCTTCTGTTGACAAGTCACTGTCTAATGCATCAAAAAATAACGCTGTTTTTTCTAATTTGATACGACCATATCCTGTTTTTTCATTGTTCAGAGGAACTGGAGGTAGAGTAGATGCACTGTATTTGGCTATAACCGCCCTCAATGCTGAAAAAAAGCATGGATTTTAGCATAACACACCAACTTACTCTTTTGTCTGTCCCATTTTAGTTATCGTAAAATATTACCTTTGAACTTTGCCCTATCCACATCACCAGACTCACTAATAGGAGCGTCCTACAAAAAGTAACAGAAAATGTAAATTTATAACTAGTATATACAACAAAAATTGCAAGAAATAAATTATTGCAGAGGCTCCTCACATAATCATAAGACGTGAGATCAACAGGGTAGTCTTGCACCGTTATAAAATCCAAAGTTAGTTCCACCATGTGCCATCTATAAGTAAAAGGAACACTACATTGTCATGAGATATTATCAGGTAAATGACGCTTTAAAAAGTCAAATACTTTCTATAACTTACATAAAGCACAACAGAGCCATTTCTTGACAAGATGTTTTCCAGTATGTCGTAGAAGTTGCATCCGTTTTAGCGATAAACGGGTCAAAATTTCCACATCTCTTAAATGTTAAAGACATATCACCTCTCGTTCTGGGCCCGGGAAACCCCATATTGTAAAAGCCGATCGCCAACCCCTCTCATATAGGTATGATACTAGCAGCCTATATCAGCGAACACAAGTTCTCTGTCACATTAAGATACATAGATACTTGGATACATTTTCACTTAGTTAAATATATTCATGATGTTTACAGAAGATACCTGAAAATCTCAGAAGAAGCAGGCCTATATCAGAAACACGCAACACTACTACAATAAACTGACCATAAACTTGTGTTTGGGTACATTTTCTACTAATAATTTTCAGTACTGAATTTGGCAAAGGGTAGACCAGTAGAGTATACTTTTGAATATCACATAACTTCCTTAAAAATGCAAATCCAAACACCCACTAATTACTAGATTATACTTATCACGATGTAAAAGTGTATACCCTTTTTGTGTGAACTTATAATCATGTTTCACAGGTAGCACGCACAAAGCTGAAAAACAACAGACACTTCCTGAAACTGTTCTAAATACACGTAATTTATTCATCGACTTTAATGTGTTTGCTACTGCTTAGTCCCCCCAACTGTATAACATATGAAGATGGAAGTATACAACATATCAGTATTACTGTCACAAATATGTACTGAAAGTATATAACATTAATAACACAAATATGTATTGATATGTCATATAACATATCAGTATAAAAAATTCATGAACTTAGTAAAACATAAAATATACATTAGGTTTTTATCAAATATAAAGATGAAAGTATTACCTTAAAAGACTATGCAATTCACGAAGGTAAATGAGCCACATGATAAATTAGACATAATGGTGCCACATGATAAATTAGACATAAATTAGACAAAGGTAAAGGAGCCACATGTTAAGCATAAAGTATAACATTAGATTTTTATCTATACTACCATTTACGACCTTATGTATAGTTTACCCACATGATAAATTAGACAAAAAAATGTAAATGAGCCAAGTGGAGTCGAGTACTGACCGGAGATTGGTGGTCGTGATGATGATGATTTAGATGTAACTGGTTTTTGGAGGGAACAGGTCGGGAGAATAACACTAGCATGACCTTCTAGCTACTATTATTACTTCCTACCTTTAATAATGTTCATTTATTATGACTATAAGTTAACCCAGGGGA
>BQNB010037158.1:10926-49632 GCA_026074375.1 Tanacetum coccineum | reverse complement strand
CCAGAACCGGAGGGATCTACCCAAGGATATCCACTAGTTAGTGTAGAAGTCCTTAGGTATGATAAAAGGAGTAAAGTGAGATTAAGGGAAGAATGCAGACTGAGATGGAGCTAACACTGGAACAAACCCAACAAGGTGTTAGTTATGAAGTCTCGGTAAGCATTGAAGGGGTTGAAGAATGAAAAAGAAATGTAAAGATAAAGGGTGAAAAGAAAGAAGCCCTCCATACACTTAGGCAGAAACCGGGTCAATACATAAACTGTCGAAAACACTAAGATGTTGTCCGACATTGAAGACAGTCATGGACCCAGTGACGCTATGCACAACCCTTCCCAGCCACTCAAAGTCAAAAAGACTTTGTTTCAAAACTCACAGAGATTCACACATTTCTATCAACTCTCTCACTCCGAGTTAGTTGATATTGAAAAGGTGGCACTCAGCTCCAGCCTCCGATCACTAAAATCAAAGTGCACTATTGAGTCTAGAGCCAAAAGAGATCATCCATAAATCTCATTAGGACACTTGTCAAAATTATGCTTGCTATCTCACACAATGTGAATAACGAGAAAATATAAAGAGTCCTACGCATTATCCTTGTGATTTTGCCAGAACATCCGAGTGATACTTAAGTATTCACCATGAAGATGGAAATCCTGCTTGAGCCAACATCAAACAAGCTCATGGTAGGTGACTTGTGCGATTCTATACGAATCAAACTTGTGACAACTGGAAAGAAACGATGGTGCGATTCTATAAGAATCAAACTTGTTCCAGGTTATGAATTGACGATTGATGATGAATTTTGAAATGATTAACACTCTCGGTGTGTCACAAAACCACTTTAGCAAGTGACACGTCGATTGATTTTCAAATCAATTTTTTATTTCAATCGGTGAGATAGTAACTCGCTGATTCACTCTTATCGTGCTGTCTGCTTTGAGACGTTCCGATAATGAGAACATGTTGAGTTTGATGAATCTGATACACATGTGTTAGAAAGATTCTATACTTCAGCTGGAAATCCTGTCGGGGAGATTCTTCTTAAAATGAATCTACCTGATCACAAGTCGATCCTCACAGATTCGAAGGTTACTCCAACCAAACACAGGCGAATGACAAAGCCATATTCGTCCCCCTCTTTATTGCTAACTGTTTTAATGTAGGATACTTAAAGATGGTGGTGAAGGTACCTGATTCCAGCTGGCTCACAAGATTCATAACCACATGCTCATACCCGACCGACAAAACCAAAGACATCAAGCCAGCACAAGACAACGAAGAATACATACAGTCCGCTACTCAGATACCGTAAACTCTTCTTGAAGTGACTAAGTATTAAAGTCAATAATTTCAAAGAAGTTTTCGTCACTCTGATACCGAACGTCTTTCTCGAGTGACGAAGTGTTAATGTTAAAGAACTTCAAGAAAGATGCAATATTAAAGCTTTTCAAGTTGACAAATCAAGAAAGGTATGAGCATGTCGGTCCTAAAGTCACAAGTTCACAAGATGGCAAAGTTTACAAGATGGCGAAACGAGATTATGCTTGGTTGATGATCTCAAGGTGTTCAAGATCACATTTTCACATTCAAGTCAAGCTAAAGGAGCAAGCTCAAGCCTAAAGTCAATGATAACTACATCAATTCACAAGTTAATGATTGAAGTTAAAGACTACGAGCTCAAGACTAAAAGCATAGTATGCTAGGTTTAAATCTTTGTAAATTGGAGTGACCTCCCTTAGGGGGAGATTGTTAGAAACACGAAAAGTATCGGTCACTTCCAATATTAGTTAGTCAAAGCCTGTAGTTAGTCAAATGTTATATTAGTAATCTAAATGGGCCAAAAGGCCCATGGAATGCCCACATGCTCTCCATGGCCGACCACAATGGTTGTATAAATACCCTCTCCATGGATTGAAGAGAGTGTTGGTTGTTTATTATTTCACACACATAATACAAGTTTCTTTTCATGTTTCTTTCTCTCTCTAAAATGTTCATCCAACCACTCTTTCTTTAAAACCACCTCTTTTTCTCTCTTCATGTATGTTATTTGATTGTTCTTCAATAATGTTTTGAAATGATAATGTTTGACTCCAAACCCGGAGACAAATCCAAGTCAAAACCCAAAGGCATCAAGTTGAAGAAAAAATAAGTTTAGGGACTAAAATTGCCAGGTCCTATCTTATTTAATGAAGAATAGGAAAAAAAGAAGAAAAATCTTTGCAGGGTTAATTATGCCAAATCTCAAAGATATACACAAAGGGTAACTCTGCCAACATCAAGCTATAATCTCAAGGACCTTGGATGCTAAATAACAATTATTAACCATTGGGGGTGTTTCTGCCACCACACCCCAAACTTTAAAACAATTAGACTTAAAAATGCAATAACCCACTACACCCAGGGACCAATTATGGACAAACCACAAACTTCACCCTGAAGATTTGAATTAATGTTTGTCTTTCTACTTTGCTTTCCCGCCAAAGCTTTTATAACCCCACAATAATGTCCCTCCACTCGAATATGTTCAAAAACCGTTCCAAATCCAATCTAACCACCAGCAAAACTCACCCCCAATGGTCAATTCGTCCACCTTGGTAATCCCCAACTCAACCATTGGTCAAAAATTCTCAAGGGTTTGGATTTGAGACCTTGGGCACCAAGATAAATGAAGGGCCAGGATTAACTGTGTGTTTACACTCTCACAACAAACACAAGTCAGTTTTGTGTCTACAAAGAAGCACACCAAGAGGAAAACCCTAGCTGTTTTCTATTTTAAGCTTCTTTGTAAGCCATTGAGGCAAACTAGTTAGAGTTAGAAGGAGTTAGTTTTTTTTAAGTGTGTAATTTTAGTTCTGTTTAATTTTTAACTTAATGTACTTGTAATCTCTTTTTTTTAATGAAAATTAGTTTAGTTTAATTGTGATCTAAGTTATTTGTCTCTTTTAAAAACATTATAAGCTGCTTAATATAAGCCTTTTTATAAATCTGTTTTCTACCTTTATACAAAAATTTAAAAAGAATTTTAAAGAAGGAAAAAAAGTTACTGTTTGATAGTAAAGGATGAAGTGAAGCAAAAATGGATGGCTCATTGGGTTGTTTTAGTACAGCTTATTTATAAGCTTGGGTAGGATTAGAGCTTATTTAGGTGGACTTTACTCCTGTTTTGAGCAAGGATCAAGGTATACTCTATTTTACATTTTTGCTTAAGTACTGTTCATTAGCTTATTCATCTGCTTATTTTTGCTTTCCTTTGTGTCTTTTAATTAAAGTTGCCTTACTGTCATAAATGCCTTTGAATTGCTTTTGTTTTATTTATTTGTGTTTTCCTTAAATCTGCCTAAATAGCTTGTATTCTGCTTATATCTCTTTAGCTTATTCTACTGCTTATTTATTGTTGCTTTTTGCTGATTCTTGCACATTAGTAGTTGCTAACTATCTGTCTTTAGATATCTTGTTTCAAATCTCAAAGATTCAGTTTAAAATTTGGATTTGCATACCTAAAGGGGTGTTTGGGTTAAGCCCAAAATGGGTCAAAAATGCAAGGTTATGGGTTGGTGTCAATTGTCCAACTTTGGCTTAAGTCATTAAGCCAAGTGGAGTCCTTTTGTTTAGTGGAGTCTGTTTTTCCCAGTTTGAAGTCCAAAGTAGTGTTTTTTAAGTAGTTGTCTCATGTTTTTTAAGTTGTAGATTTAAGGAAGAGTCAAAAAGCTTATTTGCTTAAGATTTAGAAAACTTGAGTTTTAGGTTTCAAAGTGTGTCATTTGTGAAGTCTAAACAAGTTTTAAAAAGTGTTTTGAGTCATTAGTTACCTAAGTCAAAACTGCCAAAAAATTTTTTGTGTCATCTTTAGTATAAGAAAAAGTCCTTTTTCAAAAAGAAAAAATCAGCATGTTTTCTTTGTTTTTAGAAAATGGAATTTTGAATATAAGCTTTTCATAAGCCTCTTTTCATCTGTTTTAACTTTGTTTTTCATTTTGAGCTTATTTGACGCTTATTCTAGCTCACTTTTTTTGTTCATTTCCCCTCGGTGCTTAGGGGCTAACTTCAAGCACATTTCTAGCTTATTAGTGAACCTCAGCTCAAGCTATTGGCTTTCATGGAAAGCCAATAAAGCTTCTTTTATAACCTACCTTTGTTTCGAACCTGAAGACCCCTTTTTGTTGCTTATTTTTAAGCCCAAAATGTGTTTGTCTCTAGGTTCCTTCCTTTCAGCCGCATAGTTATAGCTTATGTGATTTTAGCTTTTCTGGTTGTTTAAGCTAGCTTAATTTCCCCCATGTTCAAGTTTATTTAGGTTAGGATAGCTAATCTCTTTTGCTTAAGTTTCCTTAGCTTATTAGTTCCTTAGGCTTTTGTTAGCTTTGCTTGAGTCTATGTGCCCTTAAGCTAATTTGTGCACTGTTGATTTGATTTAGCCCTTTCTAGCTTATTTAGTTGTCACATTCTAATTCATAGTGCTTAATTAGCTTAGTTTAGATAACCCCTTTTAGCTCATTTGTTCAAAAGTTAGCTTAGTAGTCCAAAAAGTCAAAAAGATATAGCCATTTAAGCCTTAAGATTAGTTAAGCTTGCTGTCTGTTTTAAAAAGCCCTTTTCAGCTTATTTTTAGCTTTTCTCAAAAAGTTGCAATTATGAAAAATGATAAGCTCAAGGAGCTTATCAAGTTTGTGTAAAAAGTTTTTGTAAAAAAAAGGGGAGATAAGGGGAAACCCGGGTGAGCAAGACTCGAACCCGGGTCTCAACCCTCAATACACCCCTTTTATAACCAAGCTCTTACCGCTGTGCCCTTGGGACTTCTACGTTAGAGTCCCAAGTGGTTTAGTATTTAACCTTGTTTTGCCACTTTAAGCTATAAGCTCTTTCGAGCTTATTTTCGGCTTATTTATAAGCCGAATTTTGGGTGTCTTATTTTTCTTAGGCTAGTATTAGTGTAGAGTAATTTTAGTAATTTTTTCAGAATTTTTAAAAATAGTTTAGTATTTTTTATAGTTTAATTTCGTTATAAGTTTTAAAAATTCATAAAAAATACAAAAATTATCAAAAAAATATTTTTCTTTTTTAGAAAATTTTCTTTAGTCATATATTACGTAGGAAAAATAGAAAAACTTTTGTAAGGTTAATTTTGCAAACTTTTGATTTTTAAAGAACGGGTCTCGGGTACGGAACTTGACTTGACTCGTTTTTGGGTCAAACGACCTCCGTTTTCAGTCTAGTCTTTTTCATTCTTCATTATTAGTTCCCTAGAGTAGTTTAGAAGTAAAAATTTCTTTGTAGGGTTAATTTTGAAGATTTTAGGTTTTTGACCCCTTGTTCGGGATTCCTGCTCTCGTTTTTCAGCTTAATTTCATAATTTTTAGGTTTTTCTCAATCGTTTTTGTTGGTTATTGATTAATTTAGCTTTCTACACTCTCAAATCATTAATCTCGTTCAAACTCCAATTTTCCGACTGTATCGATTCTCCAGTCCAGCCTCGTTGGGGATAAACGACCCGGGAACATTCTATACTACTTCTCGGTTTCATTGATTGTGTTTTTAAATTATACTTATTATATATTTTATATTTTATTATATATTATATATATTAAAAGGTGTGGTTTAAAACTATTAATCAATTTTTGGCGCCGTTGCCGGGGAGGTTGTGAAGCCGATTATCGTTCAGTTTGTCAAGAAGTGTTTGAATCTGTGAATATTATCATATAAAAAAAAATAAAAAAAACCAAAAAGTACAAAAATATTTTCATTTTCTTTTAGTATAATTATCAATTAAAAAAAACTAAAAAAAAAAGAAAACCAAAAAGATAAAAACATTGTCTTTAATTATCAATAAAATTCACAAATTGGTAAAAATACCAAAATATAATATTCTCAATTGAGGTATTATCATAATAACTTCCGGTGAACTTGTTGGTTCCCAACTCGAACAAAAGATTTAAAAAACTTGCCTTTTGTATCACGTTGCGAGGTCTACGTTCACCTTTTAAAGATAATCAAACTCTAAGAGGGGTTATAAGGCGGGTTGTTCGAGGAACTACGACCTCACGGAAAAAGGTTTTTAATAGCTTCGCGCTTTCCTATTCCTCCGCTCCTTTGTGCGTTTTTCTTTTCGAAGAGTTACCGAGAAGCTTGTCGATTATTAGGTTAAGTTGTCTTTATCGTTGTCTGTTATTAAATAAATTGTGAATTTACTTTTGACACCAAAAGATACCAAAAAAAAAAAAATTAGTGTAAATTTTCTTTCTTAGTGTATGCACACTCGTTCCCAAACTCGTAATCTTCATAATCAACAACACCAGGCCCCACCACCTGTTGTTGAACAATTTAATCTTGAAGAACCAATTGAAAATCTGAACCTTGCTTCCGATGGATGATACAGGGACTTGGCTCAGTTGCTTGAAGCCCACAGCGGGTTACGAGGATGCCATAGTTGTGCTGAAATTGCCGCGGACAATTTGTGAGCCTTTAAGCACGGTCTGCTTAACTCGTTCAAAAACAAGTAATTCTTTAGACATGCAAAGAAGATCCTCTAGGACCACATACGATATTTCATCATGATCACTTTCTACGATGAAGTGCCCGAACGTCACGAGTACGTCGGTTAAAGCTTATGCTTTTCCCATTTTACCTTGCAGGTGGGCAGTGGATTTTTGTTGAAAAGAAACCCCTTCGATCGATTCAATTACATGGGATGATATTGTCTTTGAAATTAATAAACAAATTTTTCTCCTTCCAAAAACAACGACTCTTCGAATGAAATCACGAGATTTCAACAAAGATTTGATGAGACGTTTTATGAAGCATGGGACCGATTTAACGATCTTCTTCGGGCATGTCCACATCATGGATTTTCAGAATTACATCAACTCGATACATTCTATAATGCCTTGAACTCTAACGATCAAGATTCGTTAAATTCCGCCGCGGGTGGCAACTTTTTGGATAAAATGCCTCGTGATTGCCTAAGAATCATTGGATGCACATCAAATTTCGAAAATTCACGTAACAAACCGGTTGTATGACCAAAATGAGGTTTCGAGGCACTTCCACCCCGGAATCTCTTCCGATGTTGCTGAGTTGAAAGATATGGTGAAAGCTTTAATTCTTGATAAGAAAAATCAATCTCCCGCTCCTACTCCAGTAAAAGCGGTTGAGGAAAGTTGTGTTACTTGCGGTGGTGCTCATTCCTACCAAACTTGTCCAGCCACCACTGGCAATGTTTATCGAGATAATATCCACGGAATTGTCTCTTCAAGCAGCCGCAGTAACTACAACAAGAAACACCGGTTATCGAGCCAGATTTCAAATCAAATTCGACCGCCCGGTTTTCCTCTGCTCAAAAACAAATCATATGTGAAATTCAAGGAAAACAATCAGAAATCGTTACAACCAAACCGAGGATCTTCAATCAAGCTCCAGCTTACCAACCCCCGGTTCATCAAGGTCAAATCTATCGACCTCAGGTTGTTCAACCTCCTGCTTATCAAGCTCCCACCTATCAAGCTCCAGCTCCTCAGATTCAAGGTGTATCAAAGGAAGATTTCCAAGCCTACGTAAAGGCTAATGACTGCTGTGTGAGGAACATGCAAATCTAAGTCAAAACATGCAAAATCAATTGACCAATTACGGACATGCTTTTCCAAATTTTCTCACTTCCAATACCGCCTTTACTTCGGGAACTCTCCCTAGTAAACATGTTTACTAACCCGAAGGAGGATTTAAAGGGTATTACCACTCGAAGTGGTGTAGCTTACAAGGGACCCACAATTCCTATTACTTCTTCTCCTAAAGTAATGGAACGTGAGACCGAGGTCACAAAGGACACGATGCCTCCTACTAATAACGGAAGCACCGGAAGACATCCCACCTACGGTGTTATGTCCTATTGTCCATCATGATTCAATCTCAGAGCCCGTAATTTCCAGTTAGTGCTTCAAGGCTTACCAAAAAGCATCATTACATTTCCTTCAAGAAGAAATGATGAAAGATGCTCGTGAGAAAGCTAACAACCAAATTGGAGAAATTCTACGAAATCTTTTGAGATTTGTTTCGAAATTAGCTTTAACGGATGCCTTGATGCTTATGCCTAATTCGCCTCGACTCTAAAAACTTTAATCGGAACAAAGAAAGTTGAGTGAAATGGCTAGAACCCCATTTAAATGAGATTGCTCACCAGTCATCTAAACAAGCTACCAAATGGAAGAAACTTGGAGACCCTGGGCCGATATCTTTAATTCCATGTGAATTCGGGGATTAATTACATGCAACGCCTTGGCCGATCTTGACGGCAAGCTTTAATCTTAGTCTTTATTCGTGTGAAAAATATCTCCTTCCCGAACTAACTCCCCGACTTGCTATGGACGCTTGAGTTAGCGGATCGAATCAATTCTCTGAACCAATCGGGTATCGTGAAGACTTATGTAACGGTGGGAAAAGTTCCAATTCCTGAGATTTTGTGTGGGTCGTCGATTTGAGCCAGACCCCGAGTACCTCTAATCCTCAGGAGGAGTTTCATAAAAGAAGTCATGCATTAATCGACGGATACGAAGGTGAATAACCTTCGTTGTTGGCAGAGAGGCCTTTATTCAATCTGGACCAAACTTTTAGTGATCACACGGCTTAATTATAATCATATGTCGGAAATCGACTTGACTGTCATTGATATGGCTGTGTAGAATATCTCTAAAGAAGTTCTTGGTTTCTTCAAATGTGATCTAGCTGTGTCAAATCCACTCCTTTACTATGTCAATCGTTTCTATCACCTCTTCTACCTTTAACTCCATTTGGGGACAGTGACTTTCTCCTTTGATGAAGCCGATTTTTCTTGCTATAGGAGGTGATCCAACTTCACGAGAAGTTGATCTACATATTATGACCTGATGGGGGACATTACTTCTCTCGAAGCAAATTCTTTATAGTGATCCATCACAAAACACCTCCATTTCAAGGAATTATTTTCCGGAAACTCGAAAAGATCTTAAAATCTGTGAAGCAAACTCTTCAGTTAATGAGCCCCCTGAGGTTGAACTCAAGGACTTGCCACCTCATTTAGAATATGCATTTTTGGAGGGTGACGACAAGTTGCCCGTCATAATTGCAAAAGATTTAAAGAATGAGGAAAAGGCAGCTCTAATCGAGGTTCTAAAGTCCCACAAGCGAGCCATCGCTTGGAAACTTTCTGATATCAAGGGTATCAACCCAGAGTTTTGTACCCACAAAATTCTCATGGAAGAGGACTACGAACCGACGGTTCAGCATCAAAGGCGGGTAAATCCAAAAATCCACGACGTCATCAAGAAAGAAGTTGAAAAGCTTCTTAAGCCGAATTAATTTATCCGATCTTGACAGTCCATGGTCAGCCCGGTTTGCATGTGTACCGAGAAGGGTGGTGGCATTGCGTCACGTTCAAAAATGATGAAAATGATCTTATTCTGACTCGATTGGTCACAGGGTGGAGAGTATGCATCGACTATAGAAAGTTGAATGAGGCTACCCGAAAGGACCACTTTCCACTTCCCTTCATGGACCAAATGCTCGAAAGACTAGCAGGGAACCAATTCTATTGTTTCCTCGATGGCTTTTCGGGTTATTTCCGACTCCATTAGTCCGATATAGGGAAGGACAGTAAAAGACATCCTTTACTTGCCCAATACGGAACATTTGCCTCCGTCGCATGCCTTTTGGCTATGCAATGCACCCGGCAGTTGTTCAACGATGTATGATGGCCATCTCCATGACATGTTGAAAAACAAGATGGATAGTGTTTATGGTTGACTTTTCGGTCTTCTGGTGATTCGTCTCTACATGCCCTTATCCCATTTGGACAAAATGTTTAATTAAAACGGTGTGGAAGACTCCATTTGTCCTCACGGGAGAAAAGCCATTTCAGGTAAAAGAAGGCATTATTCTTGGACACAAATCGTCCAAGTCAGGAATTGAGGTCGCCGAGCTAAAGTTGGACGTTATCCAAGCTCCCTCTCCCGACTACTGTGAAAGTGTCCGAAGGTTCTTGGGCCATGCCGGGTTTTTAGTTACGGTTCATACAAGGTCTTCTCAAAAAATATCCGCCCAATGACTCACTTGCTTGAAAAAGAGATCCATCTTTTCTTATCAAAAGAGTGTTCGAGTCACTTTATTACACTTAAAGAAAATGAGTGAGGCTCCGATTTTGATTGCTCCCGACTGGGACTTGTTACCCTTCGAACTCTAGTGTGATGCAAGTAATTTTGCAATTGGCAGTCCTTAGGGCAACGAAAAAAAAAAAAAACAAAGCATTCCGAACCAATACACTTATGCCAGCCAAAACCATGGACTGCGCTCTAGCACACTACCTACGACTGAAAAGAATTACTTGCCGTAGTGTAAGCTTTTGGCGAAATTTGCGTCTATCTTGTTTTGTTAAGAGCATAGTGTATACACGACCATTTTGCTTTAAGTTCTCTTCGCTAAGAAAGATGCTAGCCAAGATGATGCCGGTGGATCCTTTTGCTCCAAGAATTTCGATAGTTGTCATAGAGACAAAAAAGGAGCTAGCGAATTGGCCGCCGATCATTCTTTCCAAGACTGAGAACCCTCATCAGATAACTCTGAGAACAAGGATTTCATGGAATACATTTTCCTCTCAAAACTCTTGGATAGGTTTGCTCTTCGTGTTGATAGTACCCCATGGTTTGCAAGATTTCGCAAACTTACCATGCGGGAATTTCATTGTCAAGGGAATGTCATCCCAACCAGAAAAACAAGTTTTTCAAAGATGTCAAACACTACTTCTGGGATGACCCCTTCTTGTTCAAAATCTGTGCGGATCAAATGATCCGGCGGTGTGTGCACGGCAAAGAAGCTCTCGACATTCTCGAAGCTTGCCACAATGGACCCACCGGGGGACATCACGGTGCAAATCTCACCGCCAAAAAGGTCTTTGATGCCGGATTCTTTTGGCCTTCAATATACAAAGATGCCCACGAGTTGGTTAAAAATTGCGACTCGTGCCAACGACAAGGAAAAATTTCACAAAGGGATGAGATGCCTCAAAATTCCATCCAAGTTTGTGAAATCTTTGACGTTTGGGGCATAGACTTCATGGGACCATTCCCATCATCAAAAGGAAACAAATACATACTTGTGGCTGTCGATTACCTGTCAAAATGGGTTGAAGCAAAGGCGCTCCCCACCAACGACGCCCGAGTAGTTTGCAAATTTCTTAAATCTCTCTTTGCCAGATTCGGTGCCCCTCGTGCCATCATCAGTGATCGTGGAACACATTTTTGCAATGACCAGTTTGCAAAGGTCATGCTTAAATATGGAGTCACTCATCGTCTCTCCACCGCGTATCACCCACAGACAAGTGGGCAGGTTGAAGTATCGAATCGTGGTTTAAAAAGAATTCTTGAAAGGACAGTGGGCGAAAATCGTGCCTCTTGGTCGGACAAACTGGATGACGCTCTCTGGGCCTTCCGTACAGCGTACAAAACACCCATCGGGTGCACTCCGTACAAGCTTGTATATGGAAAGGCATGTCATCTGCCGATTGAGTTGGAGCACAAAGCTTACTGGGCCCTTAAACATGCAAACTTTGATCTCAAAACCGCGGGTGATCAACGCAAAGTTCAACTCAATGAATTAAGTGAACTGCGTGATCAAGCCTATGAAAATTCTTTGATTTACAAAGAGAAAACTAAGAGGATTCATGACGCAAAGATCAAAAACCGCGTTTTCAACGTCGGTGATCAAGTCCTCCTCTTTAACTCAAGATTGAAAATTTTCTTCGGCAAGTTGAAATCCCGCTGGTCAGGACCATTTACCATTGTTTAAGTTTTCCCGTATGGCACCGTTGAGTTATCCCAGAACTCCGGGCCAAACTTTAAAGTAAATGGTCATCGTCTCAAGCACTACTTTGGAGGTGATATCCCTGTTATGGATATCCCGGACCTCCAAACCTTCCCTAAGGACAACTAAATTCAGGGAATTGGGTCAAGCTTAGTGACCCTAAACAAGCGCTTCGTGGGAGGCACCCCATGCTTATCCTAGTTTATCAGTAGTAGTAAGTTATGCTAGCTTAGTAATGATTAAGTGTTTTAGTTTGATGTGAGGAAGGATTGCCTCTGACCTTTTCCATGTTTTGTGTTTTACATGCTGTATTGTCCAAGATATCCCGGATATTTTGAAGCCATCTCGTGCTCAGCGTATTTGTCCTTCGATCACAAAGCTCACAATCTCAGCTTCATTGGGAATCCCGAAATCCTAATTCATAATCCGACTAACGTTTATCTTTAAGCATAATTCATAAACGGCTTAGGATTTACGTAGAAACCCTTCGTAAAACATTGAGGACAATGTTTCATTCTAGTATGGGGGGATCTTCGATTTGATTGTGCCTGCAGCCGTTGTTTCTCACGTAATCCCGTTTTTACCACCAAAATTTCAAAAAAATTCAAAAATTCAAAAATTTTCAAAAATAAAATAAGTGTTTTGTCACAATTTTGACTTTCCTGCTGGGTAGAATAAGAGTAAATTTTAACTCGATCGAGCGTGTTGAGCTCTAGCTTGTTCCTTAACTTTTAGACTAAGCATTCGCGAATACTCGCGAAGAATGAAAAATGATAATGTTAAGTATGAGTTGGATGCTAAACAAGGATTATTTGAAAATCTTAAGAGCTCATGTATGTAATTTGTCGCTTTTTCTCCCATAAGATTCTAACCTGATTAATATACGTGCTACTTTTGGAAATTAAACTTAAATCAATAATTTTTTTTCTGTAGTATATAAGCAAAAAAACTTTAGACATAGTACAAATTTATGATAACTTGAATTTTTTCAAAAAAGACTTTTACCTTCCCCAGGGGTAAAAAAAAAATGATGAAAAATGCAAAAATATAATAAATATAAACTGTGGGTTGATAAAAGTTTGTTGTATCTTGCCGGCTCACAACCGATGTTACAGCCTTCTAAAGAAAGCCCATAGTAAGAATAATAATCCGAGACTGATAAAAGTTTGCTGCATCTTGCCGGCTCACAACCGATGTTGCAGCCTTCTAAAAGGTCGAGGGTTACAAATTGCAATAATGGTTAATATTAAGTGTGAATAAAAGATCTCTTTTTGTTAAATTCAAATATGCTTTTGAACTTTGGCTATTCTATTTTATAAGCTATGTATATACGGAAAACCTGAGAGTTTTTTAAACCTAAGGTCCGTGAGTCCCGATACTAGTCTCTGTGGGGTGTCAAAAGCCTGGTCACTTAACCGCAAGGTTGGGATGTGCCGAGACGAAAGTCGCTACATGGGATGATCTCGCCTTCAAACTCATTATTCTCGGGTGAAACGTGAAACATAGAATGTTGCAAAACGTTGATCCATGGTTGAAATTCAAAATAGCACATACACCTAAGATATAAATTGTCGGGAGTGAAAAGTTTACAAGTTGCAAAAATGAGTAGTGTTAGCATCTTAACTCATAATTAACGGTGATTTTGTTTTAAGCTTGGTTTGGAATAAATGAAAAGTCGGGAACGATGAATTTATCCTTTTTGGGGCATTCTCGGATCGAAATGCATCTTGTTCTATGATCCCTTAAAGTTATTAACTAACTAAAAGTCCAAAACGTTCTAGTTAGTTGATTAATGAAAAATGAAAAATACAAAAAGATGTGTAGGAATAGGTGTATATATAAAAAAAATGGTAAAGACGGGGATTTTCAAAACTTTTGAGTCTTTAACTCCCTTGATGAACACTTAGCTACTTTTCGAGGTTATTAGTCGAGGGTGATTGAGATTCTTAGTTTTCTAAATGCTTACTTCATAGCATTGCGTGAGGACACGACAATACCTTAGTATGGGGGATTTTTGGTATGTGTTTAATTACACATACCTTTTACCTTTAAAAACAAGTTAAAATAACCAAAAACAGACTTAAAATGCCAAAAATATGCTTGTTTTGCTAATTGTGTTGTGCAGGAACGGATATCTAAGAAAAGGATGAAAAACGAAGCCAAAACGACAAAACCGGACACGGAATGGAAAAGCGTGGAAAAGACAAAGTCAAGACAAAGCCCAAGTGTGAAAAAGTCAACCAAAGTCAACCCCGACAAATCCAAAGTCAAAAAGTGAAGAAAAATAAGTTAGGTTCAAAATTTGCAGTCCCTAAACTTTATTTAATGAAGAAAAAGAAGAAAATACTTGTGAGGGACTAAAACTGCCAACTCACTAAAGTATAAACCACAAGGGGTGTTTCTGCCAATGGCAAGAACTTATAACAAAAAGGACCTCTTTTGCAACCCCTAAATAACACTTGAGGGGGTGTTGTTGTCATATTCCAAAGTTCTATAACCATAAGGACGAAAATTGCAAAGACAAGTGTATACTTGGAGGACTATTTGTGACAAATCCCCAAACCCTCACCCCGTTTTTGAAGTACTGTACATCTTCTCAACTCATTTCTCGCTAAACTTATAACCCCCTCCCCCCTCTTGTCACTTTCCACCTTGATTCCTGTTCCTATAACAACAAAAATGTCACCACCACAAACCCCACCTCCTAGAAGTCAAAGTGACAGCTTGGCAATCCCAAATCACCTTATTGGCTAAGAACAATCAATGGCTTGGACTATTTTGTCGGAGTTGTGCAGACGCTAGGCGTGGCGGTGGAGAGGACGTGTGGCAGGGTGGCGGCGGGCGGGGATGGGGGGTATAGGTGCGGAAGATTGTGTGGGGTAGGAGTTAGCTCTCTGCTATGCTTAGTACACTGAGAGGTTTTCTATTTTTTTTTTTAGGGGAATACACAAGGGAGGCTCACAATAATACTGACGTGGTCTTCTAAGGGCTAAGTAATAGCGTGCTGAGATGCGTTTACAGAGCTAGTACGCACCCAAGTGCTATCACACCAGTGAAGATAAGAAGGAAGACCAAACCCTAGCTTATTTTGCTATAAAAAGCTTTTGTAAGCCAGTGTGGAAAAGTTTTTTTTGTTTTTAAGAGTGTAGTTTTTAGCTCAGTTTAGTTTTTAACTTAATTTACTTTGATGTACTTGTATTTTTTAATGAAATTCAGGTTATCTTAGTTGCTTTTCACATTGTGTTCTAAGTTAGTTGTACTTCTTTGAAAATCATATAAGCTCTTAATATAAGCCATCTTTAACCTGTTTTTAAAACCTTTATACAAAAATTTAAGAAAAATTCAAAAGGAAAAAAAGTTACTGTGTGATTAAGCTAAGGATGAATGAGCAAACTCGGATGGCTCATTGGGTTCTTAGTTAAGCTTGTTTATAAGCTAAGGGTAGGTTAGAGCTTATTTAGGTTTCAATAATCCTGTTTTGAGCAAGGATCAAAGGTATACTCCTTTTTAATTTTTTGCTTAAAAGTTACTGTAGCATTGCTTATTTTTTAGCTTATTGATGACTTTTTATGCTTATATGTGTTTAGTTATGCTTAAGAATGCCCTTTAGTTGCTCTTGTATCATTTACTTGTCATTTGCCTAAAAACTGCCTAGATAAGCTTATTTCTGTTGTTAGCTTATTAAGTTTTTTAAGTGCTTATTTACCTGTTCTTTTTACCTTATTGTGCTTAACCATGCTTGTTTAATACTTGTTTTTAAAATTTAGTGCTTAATTTAGTCTTTACAAGTGTTAAAACCCGTTTTTAAAATTATAAAGGGGTGTTTGGTACAAGCCCAAAATGGGTCAAAATAGCAATGTCATGGGTTGGGACCATTTGGCCAACTTTGGCCAACTTTAGTGAGTCTTTTGAGTCTGTTTTCCAAATTTTTTTTAAGTTCAAAAAAGTGTTTTTAAGTTTTCACATTAATTTCTTAAGTCTGCTAGTTTTAAAGAGGGGTCAAAAAGCTTATTTGCTTAAGGGTTAGAAAACATGAGTTATAGTTCCAAAAGAGTGTCATTTTTGAGTGTCTAAACAAGTTTTTAAAAGTGTCTTGAGTCATTTGTTTCCCTAAGTCAAACTGCCAAAAATTTTTGTGTCATCATTTAGTAAAAGAAAAAGCTCTTTTTCAAAAGCTAAAATCAGCAAGTTTAATTTGTTTTTAGAAGATGAAGTTTTGAATATAAGCTCTTAATAAGCATCTTTTAATCTGTTTAACATTTATTTTTCATTTTGAGCTTATTTGACAGCTTATTTTGAGCTGTCAATTTAAGCCCTTTTTTTAGTTTATTTGCCCTGGTGCTAGGGGCTTATCTTCAAGCCCACTTCTTTAGCTTATTAGTTAGTGTCCACTCAAGCTATTGACTTTCATGGAAAGCCAATAAGCTCTTTTATAACCTCCCTTTGTTTCAGACCTTAGGACCCCCTTTTTGTTGCTTATTTTTAAGCCCAAAGAAGTGTCCCTAGGCTGTGGGTTTACCAGTTTTTGCTCTTAGCTTATTTCCATTTTTTTTGCTTATTAGTCTGTTCTACTTGCTTATTTTGTGCTTATGCTTGCTTCTTAGGTATAGTTAATCTCCTGTTATGGCTTATCTTTCATTTTACCTAGCTTATTTAGCTTAAAAAGTAGCCAGTTTAGCTTTTCTTAGTACTTAGTATAAATAGCTTATTTTTGTTCCAGCTTATTTTGTGCTTTTTAATTACTGTTTTCGTGTTCTTAGTTGCTTATTAAGTGTGTTTGTTGCCCTAGTTTGCTTATTGTTCATGAACTTTGCTTATTCGTGTGCTAAAAGTCAAAAGCCATAAGCCATTTAAGCCTTAGCTCACTTTAAGCAAACTGTCAAACAAAAAGCCCCTTTTTAGCTTATTCTTAGCTTTTCACAAAAATCCCTTAGTTAGTGAAAAAAATGATAAGCTTTCATGTGCTTAAACAAGTTAGTTAAAAATTTAAAAAAAAAAGAGGAGATAAGAGGAAACCCGGGTGAGCAAGACTCGAACCCGGGTCTCACCCTCAATACACCTCTTTTATAACAAACACTCTTACCGATGTGCCCTTGGGTCTTTTCTGTTAGACCCTTGGGCACTTGGTATTTAAGGGTGTTTTAGCCCTTTTAGCTATAAGCTCGTTTTGAAGCATATTTTTCGGCTTATTTATAAAGCCGAATTTGGGCTCTCTTATTTTTTCTTATGTATGATATTAGGGTCTAGTATTTAGGTAATTTTTTTAGAATTTTTTAAAAAATAGTCATAGTATTTTTTTTATAATTAATTTCGTTAAAAGTTTTAAAAATTCATAAAAAAAACCAAAATTTATCAAAAAAAATATTTTTCTTTTTAGGAAATTTTCCTTGGTCATATTTTACGTAGGAAAAATAGAAAAACTTTTGTAGGGTTAATTTTGCAAACTTTTGATTTTTAAAGAACGGGTCTCGGGTACGGATCTTGACTTGACTCGTTTTTGGGTCAAACGACCTCCGTTTTTAGACCTAGTCTTTTTTTATTCTTTCATTAATTATCCCCTAGAGTAGTTTTAGAAGTAAAAATATATTTGTAGGTTAATTTTAAGATTTTAGGTTTTTGACCCTTGTTCGGGATTTCTGCTCTCGTTTTTCAGCTTAATTTCATAATTTTTAGGTTTTTCTCAATCGTTTTTTTGTGTTAATGATTAAATTTAGGCTTTCTACTCCTCCCAAATTCATTAATCACATTCAAACTCCAATTTTCCGACTGTATCGATTCTTCAGCACAGCCTCGTTGGGGATAAACGACCCGGGGATATTCTATACTACTCCTCGGTTTCATTGATTGTTTTTAGATTATACTTATTATATATATTTTATTATATATATTATGTATATAGTTTAAAAAATACGCCAATCAGTGATCATGGTGTGTATAGTTGTTAGATCGAGGTGATCTTAGTAAGTAGTGTTAGATTGGTGTGATCAAGGTAGTGTCTAGTTGAAGTGAAGTGAAGTTGTGAAGTATAGAAAAGTTGTGAAGGGTAGAGAAGTCGTGAAGTTGTGGAGTGAAGAGAAGTTGTGAAGTGAAGCTAAGTTGTGAATCGTTGTGAAGTAGTGCGGTTGGCATACAAGAGTTGTGATAGATTGATTCTAGCTATGATTAGAACTCGACATTTGGCTTAGTGACGGAAATCGGTGTAAGCTTAGTCGTGTACGGTTTTATCTGCCTAAAGGGAGCTTGTTGACTAGTGAAGTAACTCTCGAGTTGGGTACTCGGGGAGTGGAGTAGGGCGAAGAGGTGCTTCGTGACCGAACCACTATAAATCATCGCGTCCGGTTTGCACTTTCTTTTACTTTTCGCTTTACATCTTTGTTTACCTCATCGCCTTACATTTATATTTGCATTAGATCTATATGTGTGTTGATTGTTGCTTATATTATTTGGATGATGATTGTGTCATGGTTAGAAGTTAACATTATGATTGTGTTTATATTGCTATGCCATGTTCTAGTGAATATATATGTATTATTCACACTCATCATATTGCATCTAACTTGATGGATAATTTGATACAAAATGTTTTAAGTTTTTAAATGGAAACGTATTCACCCTCTTTACGATTTCCACAATTGGCAAAAGAAAACTTCGATTTAATTTATTGCTTTTTCTTTGTTATTTCAGTTTTTGCGGTGTGATTCCTGCTCACCCCTAGGCGCATGTCAGAACAATAAAGATGAAATTTATTTTATGTAAATAATATAGTTATCTGCGTCGTCGCTGATGGTAAGCTTAGAAAATTTAGGTATCTTGATTTAGCCGGTTAAAGTTGAAATTGTTTTAGAAGTTTTGGTCGAAATGATGAGTAGAACGCCTGATTATACTTACCATGCCGTTACAGTTAGCCAAAGGAGTAGTTAGCCAAAAGAGTAAATTGAGGTGTTAATGTTTTTGTTCAGTGTTGGTGTAATTTATCTTGAATTACATTAATTAAGATTAATTTTCTTGATATGGCCGTTCAAAGTTGAATTTTAAGACCTCGTTTGGGGTAATGATAGAGTACTTAATTATCTTACTTTATTAGAATTTTGATTAGGTTGTTGGAATTTTCAGCCTGAGAAAAACAATAAAGGAAATTGTCACGTGTTTATAGTTTCTGGTGGTGGTTTGTAGATCTGATTTGGATAGTGTGCTTGGCTATGATATCCGATAAGTCGTAATTTTTGCGTGGCAAAAAGCAGATGACATAAATTAAATCAAATTCATAACTAGCGGTTTTATTCATAAACATATATTTTTATTGTATAATAAATTCAAAAAAAATACAACATTATTCACCCAACAAATCTTTCTATTTAAAATCTCTTGTATATATCAAACTTACGTACTTAAAAATAAATTTTGAAAATATTTTCCTCCTTCCCAAGGGCATTTCGCCTCATTTAATGGATGTAATGGAGGGCCATGAGGCGAAATTTTTGTCTGCCGTTAAAAAAAAGACACTAAAAAAAAAAAAAAAAAAAGAAAAACCACATGTCGCAAGATGGGTGTGTACAAGTGCATCTCGCCTTTTACCATTTTGAGGGCACGAAATAAACAAATAAAATAACGGTTGAAAATATGTTTTTTTTTTATAAAACAAAACTCGCGCGTCGTTGCGGAGCGTGCGAGACTAATTTTGCAACCGACCGATAGTCTCAGGTACTGTTTGTCAACCTTGCAATCAATCGATAACCGCATAGACTATTTCTGAAAGTTTCTTAAAATATATATTAAACTTACATTTTATATAAAAAGGCGTTAGGTATGTTAGGAAGCATTAGCAATATTAGGCTTCGATTTGTTTCGCCAAGTCAACGATCTTTTCAATGTCATATTTTTTTTACGAATGAATCAAATAGATATACGCTATATATTTGATAAATAAAGTATGTTATATAAAGAAGTCATAAATAGATAAAAGTTTAAGGTCGTTTTAGTAACATTTCGAATAGTACGAGGGTGTGTTTTATAAGTTTATTTTTTTAATACGTTTTTTTATATTAAAAAATGAAGTTGGGAATCGTGAGAGTTTCAATATTTTAATAGAGCAAATTTGGATGAACAGTTTTGCCTTTTAATATTTGCGCGCTGCCGCGGAGCGCACATGACTATTTTTGCAACGAATCGATAACGCGAAGTACTATTTGTCTGTCATTGAGACTCACGTTACAACGAACCGATAACTTTAAATACTATTTCTGTAAGTTTTTTAAAAATATATATTAAACTTCATCATTTTTTATAAAATCGTAGGTATGTCAGAGATATATTTTGTAAAAAAAAAAAACAGAAATGATGAGCATTTGATTTTTTATTGGCTAAAACTATTGTATGAACAGTTTCTGCTCTTTAATATAATCTATAACCTATATAAAAGAAGCTTTTGAAAAACTGATCTTGTCCCAAAATTCCTACAAAATAACACCTAGATAATCAATCAATAATCAACGGCACACATTCAAAGCATTTATTTCTCAAAAAAATACCCATAACAACAACGACTGAAGCATCTCCCCTTCAATCAAGTACTAAGCTAGATCTGTCGATCCATAACTTTAATCAAATCCCCCAAAATCATAACCACAAAACTATTCACCAAATCACAAATTCAAAAATCCCAGTCCAAAATCACAAGCAGATCCGTTTATCCCCCAAAAAAACCCTGAAACAAAAAACCTTAATACCACAACAAACTAAGGAATCAAACCGGACCTTGAAGAGCCACAACAAATATTTGAGGAATCAGAAAGTTTTTCTGTGATTCTTTTTAAGTAAATTGTTTCATGTTCTATTTTTTATGTTTTTCGGGATAAATCACTAACCCTAATTTCAATTAAAATAGTCTTAAAATTAATTATGTGTTTGATTTAATTGTTCATAAATTAGTTTTTGGTCTTTATTTTTTGGTGGTTCAAAAACTAAATAGTGAATAATTTTTATTTTTTGGTCTTTATTAGTGTACAAGGTATATGATTTGGTGGCGGCATGTAAGATGTTCGGTGGAATGTCTCAAGATAAAGGTATATTGATTTTTTTCATAGTGTACGCATTTGAGATGTGGATTATAATTCATTAATCTGCTTATGAATTTGACAAGTGGTTTTATGAGATAAATATTGCTTCTTTATGCAAAATATATTAGTTAAATGATGAAATATGTGTGGATTTTTAATGGATTTTTGGTTTTTTAAATTTGGTAGTAGTTGATTCATTTATGCAAATGATGCTACAAATATGGATCAATGGAAATTTGTCATTTATGCTAGGACCTCATGATCCTGAATTCAACCTTTTAGCATATGAGGCATTTTCTTTATTGATGTCCTGCTATCAGAAATTTGTCATTTATGTTTTGTTTAAAATATATAATTATTACCTGCAGCCATCAGTTACTAAACCTGAACTTACCATTTTGCCAATGCTTACTAAACATGTGTGATTGAGAAAACACCAGTAGGAATAAACAAAATAGACTAGCCTCAGTAATTCGATAATGTTGTAAGAAAAGTCATTTATACTAAAATAAAAGTAAAACTTAAACACGCTTTGTATCAGTTGAACATAAATAAAAAGAATGTAGAATAACTATTTACTTATTTTCCTTTGCAACAGGAGCAGCGGGCAGCTGCACACCACCAGCAGGGGTAGCAACAGCAGGAGCACCACCACCACTGCCATTACCACCAACATTCACAATCCGATCCTCGATGTTAATCTTTTCTGCAAGCTTGGCGAACAAGCCTGGCCAGTATGATTCAAAGATGACATTGGCAGTGATCGAGGAAGTGGATAATCACATGCCTGAAGTGGTTATTATTGATGAAATTAGCACTGGAGCTGAACTTAAAGCTTGTCAATCGATGGCTGAAATCTAGACTATAAAGAATCAAGCTCAGGACTCCAATATAAGGTCATTGTCATTGAGTGTATTGTAGTTTTCTTAGTTTTATAGCTACTTGACACATTTAAGCTCCAACTATAGCTTTTAAATAAAAACTATATAAATGCAGGACTTGCGAGTAGGCAATGGCCCAATTCCAAAAAGAGGAGACACTGTAGTGGTATGCGAACAAAAACTATATGTCCCCACTTATGTTTTTTTTATCTTTACCATCTTAACGTAACACAAATTACAGAAAAAACTTAGTAAGAAAGTGTCACATAAGACAGTAAGACAAAAAAATTAAACTGTGCGGGAAGTTTAATGTAGCTGTGAATCTACAAAATAACACAGGTTGTGATGCCAATAAAAAGCAAAGGATTCACTCATAGGAAAAGTGTAAAGAAGGGAAAATGTAAATAAAAAATGAAGTTTTGGAAGATCTCGCTCAATGACAAGACTTTTTAATTATCTATGTAGCAGAGTTCGTTTACTAATTAAGCCCAACTACATAATGCAAGTATCTAGATCTCGAACGTAATTTGTGGCGGTGCCTCATCATGTCCCTGCTTTCATTGTAGAGTATGGTATGTGATTTTCAAAATCAATTTCCAATACTCTTGCCATTAAGTAGTATGCCCTTTCTCATGAAATTACATGATATTTTTATATCAAATGGATGCAAAACAAAGTATCAACGTTTGAAGTATATTAAAACTAAGAGTATAGTATTTTCGGATTTGTTGCAAAATCACTAATTTATTCTCAATAATTAGTCACTTTTAAGACTAAAAAAATAACACATCATACATTTTACCTGTTGTATGAGGGCCAGCAAGTAGGTTATCAAACTAAAGTAAACTAATGTATGATATGGGTACATTTAATGTTCTTCAAGATTTTGTCTTTGTGATTAAGTTGGATACATGGATATAATTATCATTTATAATAAGTATATCTGACTAAGAATCTTGTGGCACAGGTGCAAACTATTGTAGTATCTTTGTGTTCATACTGCATTACAAAGGATTAGAAACCTCTTATATCTAGCGGGGAAGTGACCGAAAATGGTGCCTAATAAGAATGATTTTAGCAATCAAGAAAGAGGAGAAAGGCGTTCTTTGATTGTTTCCTCAAGGTTGATGATGAAATTGGTGGAAAACAAGCTAACGATGAATCAAATTGTGGTGATTCGATGGTGATTTATGTAGAGGGAAAGAAGCCTTGGCATAATCTGTAGATCATAAGGTAATATACAACATGTTTTTGGTTTTGCGTTTTGAAACTCAATAATTTAGTGATTGAATAAATATATTATGATATGACAGTAAAAGAAATTACGGCTTCTAACATTACACCGCCAAATAAAAATTATCTTTTATAATCTATTACATTACAACTGATTATGTGATTCTGATTACTGCATACCTTTTATCACTTTCAAAGGACAATTCCAAGCATCACCTAATCTAACATGTAAACAATTACAAAATCAACCTTTTAATGCATACATTCCTAAATGGCCCATTTTTAGTCAAAGTGGTTTAAATCATGATACATAATGAAGTTGCTGATTTGCCATTGTCATGGACTGTTGAGAAAAGTCAATGCATCCCGTAATAATTGAATATGAGCATATGTGGCATATGTACTCTTATATTGTTTTTGTTGTGTCTAATGATATGTATTGATATTGTAATAGCCAAATCGGAAGACAAATATGCAAGAATTAAAGCGGTTGGAGGTAAAGGCATACAATGGAATGGGCATCGTGTTTTTGGTGTTCTTGCAATGTCAAGATCTATTGGTATGCTTTTGTATGCTCTTATCTTGTGCCATTTATAACTGATGTAGTTATGTCATTACGTAAAACTAACTTCGAGGTAAGTGCCTTAATTATTGCTCGTAGTATTGGTTTAAGTTTTAACTTCTAGCTAACTGTCTAAATTGTTCTTTAACAACGATAAGCTAGAGATGATCTTGTGCACATTAATGATACCAGTAGGCACGTATGCAAAGCGGGTACATAATGGGTGGGTCAGTTGGATCTATTAATGGGTTAAAGCGAGTTTGGGTTCAAATGGTTAATTTTTTCACGGGTGTGCTGACAATACTGTATGTAATAAAATCACACTAGGCTACTTTTAAGCATTGGCTTTGAGGCTAAAGACAGACAACTAAGAGATATTCTTCGTTCAAGTATTTATAATAAATAATACTTTAACCCTTCAAGTTTAGGTATTGTTGAAAGAAACATAATATTGTTCTCTATTCAGGTCCGAGGTCCGATAATCTTCTTCAGTGCCCGCCCTTTTAACCCTTCACTTATAATACATAATACTTTAATACTTATAAGCCTCTCGTGCTCGTGGTTTTGTCCTTTGTTCACTCGAGCTTCAAATCCTCAGCTTCATTTTGGGAATCCAATATCCTAATCTTATCGACTAACGTTTATCTTTAAGCATACTTAATAAACGGATTTAGATTTACATAGAGACCCTTCTTAAAACATTGAGGACAATGTTCAATTCTAGTATGGGGGGTCTATCGATTTGATTGTGCCTGCAGCCGTTGTTTCATGTAATCCCGTTTTTACCACCAAAATATCAAAAAATGAAAAAAATTAAAATTTTTTCAAAAATAAAATAAGTATTTTGTCACAATTTTGACTTTCCTGCTGGGTAGAATAAGAATAAATTTTGACTCGATCGAGGGTATTGAGCTCTAGCTTGTTCCTTAACTTTTAGACTAAGCATTCGCGGATCTTTTTATTAAAGATTTTAAATTTGTGAAGAACGAGAAATGATAGAGTTAATTATGAGTTAGATGCTAAACAAGGATTAGTTGGAAATCTTAAGAGCTCATAAGTGTAGTTTGTGGCTTTTTTTCTCCCATAAGCTTCTAACCGGACTAATAATACGTGCTCTTTTCGAAAATTAAACTTATATCAATGATTTTTGAAGTATGGATGATATCAATAATTTTAGTTCAAATTTATACTTAAATTTTCTAAAAAGAATTTTCTCTATATCATGGTAATATAAAGTGTAACAAAAAAAATGGATGAAAAATGAGGTAATGATAATAATAAAAACTGTGGACTAATAAAAGTTTACTGCATCTTGTCGGCTCACAACCGATGTTGCAGTCTTCTAAATAAGGCACATAGTAATTATCCGAGACTGATAAAAGTTTGTTGCATCTTGCCGGCTCACAACCGATGTTGCAGCCTTCTAAAAGGTTGAGGATTTCCTAAGTTTAAAGGATGTATAATTATATTAAGTGTAATAAACGTGAATTAATAAATATAGGGAAAATCTCTTTTTCTTAAATTTAAATATGCTTTTAAACTAAGACTGTCGGTCACCCAATAATCACTTCACTTCATTAAGATTAACAAGAAAATAAGCTAGGAGGTGAGAAGATTTGTAGAGAGAGAAAGTAGTAAGAGAAAGTCAAGAGAGGAAAAAATGGAATGGTTGAATTCTAGCAAAGTGTGAAACATATAATGAGAACCAACACCCTCTCCATCCTTGGAGAGGGGTATTTATAGTTAAGACTAAAAGGCTTGCATGCCTTTAGTAATTCTACGGGCCGGGCTCGGGTTTACTTGGGCTTTCGCCCGATACACGTGACCGATTAGATTACAAATAAGAGCCCGTTTACCCGTCTAGCCTATTACAACGTATATTAATTTAGTGACCGAGACCTAATATAATTATGAACGAACTTTCATTGTTCGACTCAATATTTTGAAGCTAACAATCTCCCCCAGAGTGAGTTCATTGTAACACTCCTTTCGTGAGATCAATGAGATTGCTTTTGTCGTTAAGCTCTTGTGATCTTTGTCTCTGTCTACGTTGTAGGCTTGTTCCTTCATGCTTTGTGATCTTTGATCTTGAGCCTTTGTCATTGTCTTTAGACTTCGTCTTTTTCGTTCGAGATCTTTAAATCTTTATCCTTCCGTCTTGATCGTCTTTGCCACCTTACGATCTTGTATCTTGACCAACATGCTCATACTTTGCATCATCTTGAAAGCTTGCTAACAATCTCCCTTGATAGACTTGATATCTTTGAAGGAAGATCTTGTATATCAGAGTTTGTGCGGAAGTCTTTGTCTTTAATTCTTGAGCTTTCATGATTCTTGAATCTTGATGCTTATAGAATGTCTTTGTAGTTTGAGCATGAGCATGTGGTAATGAATCCGACTTCAGCTGGAATGAGGCATCACCATCTCCATCTTTATGTATCCTGAAATAAAACAGTTAGCAATAAAGCGGGTGGACGAATATGGCTTTGTCATTCGTCCGGATTTGGTTAGATTAACCTCCGGTTCCGTAGGACCGTTTTACAGTATAAATACTGTACCTGTGATCAGGTAGATTCAAAGAATCTCCTTGACAGGGTTTCCAGCTCAAAGCGTAGGGTCTTCTAACACAGATGTATTAGATTTGCCATGCTTGCTAGTTCTCATTACCGGAACGTCTCAAAGCAGACAACACGGTAAGAGTGAATCAGATAGTTACTATCTTTCTGATTATTACATAGTTAATCCCTAACTATTACACCAACAGTCCATTTTCATTACACTGTTAGTCCCTAACACCTAACCCCATTACCCTTTTTTTATAAGACTCGTTTACCCGCCAAACTTCACTATTCTCCTTTACCCTCCAAAATGCCCTGTACCACGACAAACCCATCACTCTCACCTCTCAACCCCACTCAAAACCCCACCCTAGAAGAGAACAAAGTCACCTTGGCAATCCCAAGGTCTCTGATTGGATAGAGTAACAAGGACTAAATCAATGGTTCATATTGGAAGGCTTGGTGAACAAGAAAATTGGATGGCTTGGATTCAAGATGGAAAGCACATCTCTCTTACTCCTGATAAATGGATGGCTATGATGAAGACTTCGAGCTCACTCACACAAGAAACACACCTTCAAGACCTAGAACTTTCTCAAGCAAGATATAAAAGAGAAGACCTCTAGTTCAGCTGAGACATCTAGTTTTTAGCTTTTCATTTGTAATTTTCAGCTTATATTAAGTTTGATTTAGCTTATTTGTATTTCCTTTAAAAAGTATTGTATTCTGTTTTTAAGTTTAATGAAATTAATGTTTTTATGTTAAATCCAGTTTTTTTTAAGTTAATGCAATTTTATAATAATAAAAGGTTTGCTTAATCTCTTATAAGCTTTTATTTACTTACTTTAGCTATTTTACTTAAAAACTATAAGTTTTTCAATAACTTATAGTGTTTAAGCTATTTTTACCAAAAATCATTCAAAAATAGCTTATGTGGATGACAAGCCAAATTTGGAAGGGCTTGTGCGTTTTACTAGCTTGTTTCTAACAAGCCAGAGCTTGTAGATCAGCTCATTAAGAGCTTATTTGCCCTTGTTTAGAGCAAAAGGCAAGGTACTCTCTCCTTTTCATTTTTAGATTAAAAAGTGCTTATTGCTTATTACTGTTTATTTCTTTTTATTTATGTTTGTTAATGCTTATTGTTACTTGCTTGTTGATTAAATTTAATTTGTCTAAAGATTCATCATAACTGTCACTTTTTAGTTTAAACTGCTTATTCTTGTTTGCTTATTTTAAGTGCTTATTCTTGAGTTTTAATTGCTTATTTGTCTTTAATTTACCTTATGCTTAATCTGTCTGTGCTTTTCATAAGTTTTCAAAGTCTGTCTTAAGCTCAAAATAGTTTTTATTAATTTAAAGGGGTGTTTGGTTTAAGACTTAAAATGGGTCAAAAAGAGTTTAAAACTGTTTTGGGTCATCATGCTAACTTTAACAAGCCTTAATTAGCCTAAAAGTTAGTTTTTACAAGTTGTTATAGTTTACATTTAAGTTTTAAGGTAGTTTCTATTCATTCTTAGAATCTGTGGTATTTTGAGTTTGATATAGTTGCTTATTTGCTTAGATTCTTATTAGTGGCTTTTGGTGTTGTTTTCATGCTTGTTTATGCCTTAATATGCAGTAGAAATAGGTTCGTTTAAGTGTGCATGATTCATTTGAGATTTAGTTAAAATATGTCAAAGTTATTAAGTCATTTTCAAAAGTTTAAAGCCCCATTTCCTTTAGCAAAATTAGGTTAGATTAAGCTTGTTTTAGGTTCTAATTTTCTTAGCATTAGTTCATTAGATATAGGTCTTCATCTGTTTTATCTTATTTCATAATTTAGTCTTCATTTACATAGCTTAATATAGGGCTGCAATAAGCCCTTTAGTTTTTACAAAAACTTGAAAAACTCAGCATATACTGAGTTAAACAACCCTTTTCATTTGTTATTTTCTAGCTTATTAGTTATTCAATTTGCTTGAATTTTGCTTATTCTAGTAGCTTATAGTAGTAGTTTGACTTGTTTTAAACTTTTAAGGTTTTAGCTTATGGATAACTACTTTAAAAAGTAGCTAAAATCCCTGTTATGCTGTTTAAATTAATCTTTTAGCCAAACTGCTATTTGCTTATTTGAATGATCCAGCTTATTAAATTGCTTAAATTGTGTTTATATTTGCCTGTTAGGTTAGTTTTAAGACCCTTGTAGCTTATTTGGCTTAGGTTTGAGCTTATTCAAGCTTATAAGCTAAATTAGTTTGAGGCTTAAAGTTTTTTAGTTCCTTTTAAGTCTAGCTGTCTTATAGCTTTTAATGATTTCCCAGCTTATTTTCTTGCTTATTTTTAGTTAATAGTGCTTATTAGGTTTAGGTGTTCATATATTTTCAGCTTCTTTGTTTACTTGTTGCTTATTTAGTTTAAAAAAGCCAAAAAGTTTTAGCAAATACCATTTAGCTTAATAACCAAAACTGTCAACTTTTATAGCTTATTCCTGGCTTATTTTTTTAGTTTGATAAAAGTTCCTTTTTTAAAATTTTTCCATTTTTGCTTATTTTATAACTTTTTAAAAAGAAAACAAAAAACAACATGTTTCATAAAAAAGAGGTCACAAGGGTCGAACCTGTGACCTCCCCTTTTCATAGCCAACACCTTAACACACCACACACTCACCAATTGCCCTGGGTCTTTTTCGTTTATTACTCCACACTACTTTTCTTTTATACACATTTTAGCCAATTAAGCTTTCAGCCTTATTTAGGCTTATTTCCAGTTTATTCCATTAAGCTGTGTTGCTCATTTCATTTTTCCTAGGTTCAACATAGTTCAAAGTATATAAATTTTTTAGAATTTTCCAAATTAATTTAGTATTTTTAATTAATTTTTTAGATTAAATTAGTTTTTAATTCATAATAAATAAAATAAAAGTCAAAAAAAATATAATTCTTTTTTTTTAATTTTCTTTTATCATTTAGGACCTTTAAAAATTAAATTTGCTTTTGTAGGGTTTAAATTTTAGAATTTAGGTTTTTAAAGCTCGGGTTTAGATCCCGTTATCGTTTTTCGTGTTTTAACTTTAATTGCTTTCGTTTTAGGCTTGCCTTTCCTTGTTTTTGCATTTTTAATTGTAGAAATAGAATCCCAAATCAAACATTTGATCATTCAATCACGAACTTAATCACGAATCTCAAATTCACGTCTCGTCGGGAAACTACCCGGGAAGGTTTTTTTGGATTTACTTTGGATAAAAGTAATCCTTCTTAAAAGCCTTACGGAATACTTACTCTCTCTCTTTAATTGGTATTCTCCTTTCTCAAATTTGCACTCCTCGTCGGGAAAACGACCCGGGAATATCATATACTACTCGGATTTCATTGATTTTCTTTCTTTAAACCTTTTCAAGGGTCACTAGATTTGGTTTGGTTAATATAAGTAGTATTATTATTTATATATACCTAAAGTTAAGAAATCAATCCCCTATGCTGTTTGATTTCAAAACATTCTTTACTTAGTTTGTACTTTCTTGAACCATTGCTAAGAGAAAATCTAGTTTCAAACTGAGTCCATATTTCACTTGCAGTACCAATGAACATAATAGACTTAGCAATAGAATTAGACACAGAACTCATAATCCAACTAATCACCATATTATTACATGTCTCCCACAATTCAAGATTAACAGCATTCATAGTAGGTGTAGTAGGTGGAACAGGAACAATATGAGGTCTAGCAACAGTACCTTTCACAAACCCTAGCTTTCGTTTTGTAGACAATCCAATCTCAATAGAACGGCGCCAAGATCGATAGTTCTGAGCACCAACCATCAGAAGTATGAATGTAGAGTGGATTACTCGGATCCATTACACTACGCAGCGGAATTTGATTTTAACAAGCTTCCCCAAATCTTGACCTAATTTCAAAACACAACTAAGATCTCAATTAAACACAAATTGAAGATCTTAAGCACAATTAATTGATCAGAACGTAATCAACTAACGAAATTACACACAATTGTCATGAATTAACAACAGAAATGACAAATTGTAGGTGATTGACGGTGTTTCACGGTGGTTTGATGACGAAATTAGTAATTAAGAGCACCAATTTGATGACACAAATACCGTCCTATTTTATAGCATCAATTATCCCATGATATTTAACCCATTTTATATAATATATTGCAAAGAATATGTTTACATACTCGTTTATATTTAAGAATTGCATAAAATTTTAAAAAACGGAGTACATGATGAATATTGCAAAAGGCGCGCATATGGAGCTTAAATAAAATCTTTAAAGATTACTAATCTGAAAGACCATTACGTCGTAACCATCATTACGGTGTGTATGTGTGGTCTTGTCCGCCCACCTTGAATATTGTATCGATAAAGATTATTAGAAAACACCAAAGCCTTCTCATACAAACCCATATTTGCCTTTATAAACTTGTTACTCCTTATCTTTAGCGGTGGAGATGTGTATCCTTGCCAAGATTATGATAGAATACTCGTCACGACCGAGCAATTGAGTAAATTAGTTACATGTTACCATATAGATTAGTTGAGTGATTTGAGTGTTTTCATCTTCATATTTCATGAGGTGTTTGGTTGTGTACTTGTAGATAGATCAAATAAAGCATAAATGAAAATATACTTAGGGATACATTTTATATAGACTTCAAAAGCTACTTGAGACAAGTAGGATTCCACGAAGGGGGATATATATGACATAAAAATACGTTCTAGTTTATAAGCATTATTTGTGCATATTATATTCAACCCATTTTATATAATTATTGCAAAGAATTTTACTTAATCATTATATTTGAGAAATTGCATTACTTAAGGAGTACTTTATGAAATATTAGCGAAAAGGGGGGTGAGTGGGGGGCGCGCATTTGGAGCTTAAATGAAGATATTTTGAAGTATTACTATTCTGAAGACCATACGCCGTATCCATCAAAGGAAGAATACGACGTATCCTGACCTCACTCCCAATAGAATACAAAGGAAGAAGAATCAATACGCCATATCCAAAGAAGTCAATACAACCGTATTGAAGATATAGTATGTGAAGATTCTGGAAGATATCAAACGTGGTCCCTACTCCAAGAAACCCCTAATACGCCGTATCCAACCCCTTGGATACGCCGTATCGAACCGACTTCTAGACCTAAAATACAAAACTCAAAAACGAGTTTTAAGTGTGCTAAATCAATAATTCTCGACACTACTAATACTAGGTTGATAGCATAAACCATAAAAGTCGATTTTCAGAGGAGAAAAAGAGCAGAAGAAGTCTTGCAACTCATTCCAATCCATAGAAGACAACGTGTAATTTCTTATACTTTTGTAATCGTTCAGTTTTTGGTATCATTCGTTAACTCGGTTAGTTTACCTTGGCTAAAAAAATTACTCTTGTATTAATTATGATGTTTGAAGGCTAATACCTTCGGGTATTAGCCATTATTATGAAGATCTAAATGTTTGGTTTTGTTTATATCTCGATTGCTTAATTTATGGTTGCATGCTTGTTTATGTTTATTAATTTATACTTGTTTACGTGCTTTTGTATGCAACCTATCATTCAACTGGATCTAGTGATACGGACCAAGTAATCTAGATGCCAGGATAGCTCTCCATATAGTAGTTTATACATCTAGAATCATAGGATCACAAGTATTGTCCTTCTAAAATCGTGTTAAGGATACGCTTCTGGCTTAACTAGTTAACGGAAATTGCCTTTGGTTTATTGAACATGTTGACTAGTAGGTGAATCTAGATAATTCAACAAATAATGTTCTGATTCTATTGGATAGTTGGACAAGTAGACTACTAGTGTATAAATTACCATTAAGCAGTAAGTAGGTAAAGTCTCTATGAGTTAGGGTTTAACAAGATCACCATTGCTTTAATCCTTAAGATAGATTATAATCAAGTAATATGGTTGCTTTATGCGGATGCTTTAATTGTGCAGAATTAATGTGTCTAGGTCTTAGGATGAAGTCCCGCCTAAGTCTAAGAATGATATGCCTCTTCGAGATAAGTAATCTTTGAACTGAATAAACAAACCAACATTCTAATCGGATTAATGATGGCTAATACAGTTTTCTATCATAGGCTCGACCGCTCTTTTATCTTCTATTAATTTGCTTATGTGGGTTAAAGTGTCTTGAATTGATTGTAGTCACCAACAAACCGTGCCAGTCTCTCAGGCTGAAACCCCCCTTTTACCCGTTAGAATTAGGATTAGTACTAACATAGGATTAGCATAGGTTGACTTCGATAAGATTAACTTAAGATAGATAAACCAAAATATAAAAAAAATATGAGAGAATTAACCTCGCTTCAAGTGTTGCGACACCCAACTTACCTAGAAACAAACCACCGACCGGTACACTGCCCCTTAAAGTGTTTAGTTTTTTGTTAAGTGGGCAAAATATAAATTTAAAACTTGAACTATCATAAATAAACTTACATACAACGACACATCAAGTTTTTTGGCGCCATTGTCCGGGGAGTGAAAATAATATTGATTTATTATTTAAGATGTTTTAGGTTTTTAACATAGATTATATCTAACGCTTAGTATAGTGTTAATTAATTGAGTGACATTAAATTTTCTTGTATAATATGTATAATTTGTATAATTTGTTAGTTTAAATGTTTGCTTTAATATATGTTAGTTTAATTGTTTGCGTAATTTTACATAATTTTCAAAATACACGTCTGGACGATAACACGATACGACATATCCACTACCACCATACTCGAATCAAACTTTTTTTTAAATATATCGTATTGATTTAACTGATTTAACGAGCTATCCACTTACCATTGGATACGCGTATTGAATCATCTATAATAGAAACGAGAACCTAAGTTTTTATATTTGAATTCCGTGTCTAATTTTTTTTTCTATCCTTCTGTAGAGCAAATCCTGTCTGAATTTTACCCCTTGTTACAGAAGAACTTATGAAGCTAGTTGATTAAAGAAGTAACTACAAGATTCATGGCTGAACCATTTCTAAATGTCTAACATGGAAAAAGCTCCAACTGAAACAAAATCTTTCTATCACCAGTAAAGACCTAAACAATGAACTCATCAAGGCATTTTTGGTGGACTATAAAGAAAGAACATAAATCACGGAACGTATAATTAACACTTGGTGGAATCACATTGCTAAGGTAACTAAATGATCAATTTGATCTACGATCCTGAGCGGTGGATTCGCATCAACTACGAATGAAAGTCCTCTACCTCTCCGTTGGTCCGACTGTGATGTAAAAATAAAGGATGGATTATTGCAGGGGTGGAAAAATCACCACTTTGGAGGAACTAGTAGAGACGTTCTTTTGTAGATTCTATCCCGAATTATACGATGGAGAAGATGAAATGTTGGACGAAGGAGATAACTGGGGGATTGATCCAATTGAATTCTTATCAAACGTAAACACGTCATTTAAAAATCATAATAAAGTGGATGAAAACTAAAAAAGTAATATTCCATGGCTGGATGAATGGGGATTGGGAATAAGAGATAATAGATGATAGCAATCTGAGAAGTAACAATACTACTACTGACTCGTTCTTCAAACCTTATCTGATAACACATGGAAAGAGCGACACCGAAAAGGAAAATGAACAAAGTCAGACAAAGCGCAAATGTAGCAATACATCCAATTCTATTGATGAGTAACCTAACAAAAGAAGGTGCAAAGCAGAAAAGTTTGAAGCTATTCAGTACTCGCTTGGACCCAACGAAGAATATATTGCTATAAAGAGATAATGAAATTTTCAAATTTAGAAAGAAACGATGATAATTTATCCATAATCTACCAAATCTTTTTATTTACATTCGAGATGCGAAGATGGAAGAATGGCTCACACGCGGGCACATTAGCGTGCATGAGATGGAATGAGAAGAGAAGCTGAAGAAAAGTCTAACTTAAAGATTTGCTGTAAACAAAAGTGCTTCCAGGGGGACAACCCAGATTGTTATTTAATTTTATTGAGTCTGTCTTCCCAGACATCAATACGGCATATCGATTGTCTAGACGTTATCAGTCTTTACTTTTTATGCACTTTAAAAACATTATTGTCAGTTCTGGCAATACGGCGTATTTATGCACATGATACGGCGTATTCACCAAAACTGACCCGTATTTAGTTTATTTAGTTTAGTTTAAATTAACTGTAGGTACCAAAATAGGAATACACATGTTTTTCCTATGTTTTATACATGACCTTCTAAAGGGAAATCGATGAATGTTGGTGGAGAATTTACACATCTGGAGATCTTGAAGTGTTGGAGTCTTGAAACTTCATGGCGGATGTTCAACACACATTCTTGCTAATAAACTCAACATGCAGAATCTACCGAGTAAATATCAGGGGAGTTTCTCATTCTAATTCTTTTTAATTCCCGTATTTAATGTTTTATATATACAACGAGGACGTTGAATAATTCAAGTGAGGGGATGGAATTAGAATGTTTACTTATCCTAATTTTCACACTAAAATGCTTAAATTATGCTCAAATTTAAAAAAAAATCAAGCATACTTCTGTGAAATTACTTGAAACATAACCCGCACACAATAACCCTTGTTAGATATTATGAGGATTTAACCTATTCGTATCTAAATGTTTACCCAAATTCCATAAAAATATAAGTGTGCCGATGATGTTGTAGACTTTAAAACTTGGCTTGGTATATCTATTCGAGACCGCAGTGATAAGTACTGTCGATTTAGATGGAGTAACTTGTTTAAATTGGTAAATTTTAGGATTACACCCAAGTCGCCTTTACATGTTGCTTATTAACTAAATATACTGGTTAGTTAACCCCCGTATAAACCCTTTGTTTACTCTCACTTTAAGAGTAAGATACCCCTAGAACAACCCGTAGAGCCAATCCTTTAGGAACTACACCAATTATTTGTTTCGTTACACCTTTACACCTTAGCCTACCCTGTTAGGTTAAGTTTATTTTAGAGGTGCAAGTTGCTTAAAGTGTAAAGTTTGTATTTCCCGAGTCTTGTGTCTATTTTGGTACGGTTGGAAGAAATTTGCACATCGCAAATGGGAATGTATATTATAGTCAAAACTCATGTATTTTTACTACCGTCACAATTAATGGTACATCCAAAGAATGAAGCAATTATCAAAGGAATTATCCGGAATTATTATGATCGTGAAGATGGTGAAACTACACCGAGTTTCGTAGTATAATGTTTAAAAAATCAAAAAATTTAGAAAAATAACAATAAAAAAGAGAAGGAAAGTTTGAAGATAATCGTTTCGCAACTACCGAAGATATTACATAAAGGATCGATTTTTCGTTGATACAAATCAACGATGTAGAGTATTGTATAAAGTGGTAGATATCGCCACTTACCTTGTAAAGTATGTAAAGTTTAGGATGAATGGGAAGTTGACCGTTACGGGAACGCCAACTTAGGTTATTGTTTTTTATCTATGATCAAGACGTTTGTAAATAGCTGTGTCTTTATCATGGTAACGGTCGGGAAAAAGTGTCTAGCAACTTGTATTTTAGACTTAATCTATTTGTTTTGTAACTTTTATTTAACAATAATTTATTTCCCTTTCCTAATCATTAACCATGGGTTTTACGCGAATGAGGATGTGATCGAGCGTGCATGTCTATTCCGTCGTTACGGCCATGTATGCATGTCTCAGCTGCCTTGTTGGTTTATTACTATTGGTGAAAGTTAGAAGATCCATACCCTATATTACTCTACTATTCCTACTCTTTAGCTTATTCGAGGTGGGAGTGAGCAGTCACATGTGTCTATCCCGTCGTTACGGGTGTGTATGTGTGGTCTTTGTCGCCCTCCTGGAATATTGGTATCGATAAAGATTAGTTAGAGTAATCAACCCTAAGCCTTATCATACAAACCCATATTTACCTTTATAAACTTGTTACTCCTTAGCTTTAGCGGTGGAGATGTGTATCCTTGCCAAGCTTATGATAGAATACTCGTCACGACCGAGCAATTGAGCGAATTAGTTACATGTTACCACATAGATTAGTTGAGTGATTTGAGTGTTTTCATCTTCCTATTTCGTGAGGTGTTTGGTTGTGTACTTGTAATAGATCAAATAAATGCTTTAAACGGAAAATATTCTTAGGGATACATTTTTATAAACTTCTAAAGGCTACTTGAGGACAAGTAGGATTCAAGTGGGTGGATATTTGATGAAAGCAAATAACGTCTATTTTATAGCGTCATTTATCCCATGTATTTAACCCATTTTGTATAATTATTGCAAAGAATTGTTACTTAATCTTTTATGTTTGAGAATTGCAATAGTTACGGAGTACTTGGTGAATATTAGCAAAAGGCGTGCATTTTGGAGCTTAAATGAAGATATTTTGAAGATTAGTGATTCTTACAATAAATACGCCGTATCCATCAAGGAAGATACGGTGTATCCGTGCCTGCACTCACCAAAGACCACAAAGGAAATGAGCTCAATACGCCGTATACAGAGAAGCTCAATACGCCATATTGAAGATATAGTATGTGAAGATTTTGGAAGATATCAAACGTGGTCCCTACTCCAAGAAACTCCAATATGCCATATCCAATCCCTTGGATACGCCGTATCGAACCGACTTCCAGACAATATAAATAGAAAACTCAAAAACGAGTTTTAAATGTGCTAAATCATATTCTTGATACCTAAACCACAAAAGTCAATTTTTAGAGGAGAAAAAGAGCAGAAGAGGTCTTGCAACGCATTCCAATCCATAGAAGACAACGTGTAAATTATTATACTTTTGTAATCGTTTAGTTTTTGGTATCATTCGTTAACTCAGTTAGTTTACCTTGGCTAATACATTGTATTAATTATGATGTGTTGGTCCTGAAACCAATCTTGTCCTCCTTAGCTTGATGTAAAGTTAGCAACTTTGGACAAATCCAAAACTACTATGACAGAAACTTTGATTATTGAATATCAAATACTATGCGGAATCTAGTATTGATATTAAGAAGAATAATAACAATTGAATAGCAAACAATGAAACAGTAACAAAACTTTTAGCCTTAATTATATTAACGAACACTCTGAATTAGTGTTAGGGTTTACAAAACCTTGAGACTCTAAGATATCTATGGAAAACTGCTATGAGAACTGATATGATGTGTATGCTGATGAGATGCTAAAATATTTAGTCAAATTCTCAATCAGCATTAATTTCTTCAATCATCATTAACTTCAGTCTTCTATTTGACTAATCAGAATTAATTTCAGTCAATTAGCATTAACTTCAGTCATCTATTTGACTAATCAGCATTAACTTCAGCAGCAGCGTTAACTTTAGTCTTCTATTTGACTAATCAGCATTAATTTCAACAGCAGCATTAACTTCATTCTTCTATTTGACTAATCAACATTAATTTCAGATGTAATCTTCTCAATCAGCATTAACTTCAGTCTTTTAGCAGTATTAAGTTAGTACTGGCAGTACTAACTTTCCTCTAGCAGTAATAAGTTTACACTAGCAGTACTAACTGATTAGTACTGGCAGTATTAACACAGTTAATACTGTTAGTTATAAACTGAGTACTAAATTATGCTTGGTAGTACAAACTCTATCTTGGCAGTATTAAGTATAAAGACTTTAATTTCCAACAATCCTCCCTTAAACTTTATATTCATCTTGTTAATCATCAAGTTTCTTCATTAAAGGCTTCTTGATCTCAACAATCTTCCCCTAAACTTGATGTTCATCTTCTGAAACTTCAAGTTTCTAGATAAAAGCTTTATCTTGACTTGGAGGATGTAATCAAACACTTCTTTACTTCTTGTACTGAGACTTATCATTTTGTTGAGTCAACTCTGCTCCTGCTCTCTTTTTGTCTTCAGGGCTGTTTAACCTCACTAAATCTTCTAATTTTGTCTTTGGGTTGCCCTGCACATAAGAAACTCAAACCTTCTTAGGACGCCAAGCCATTATAGATCTGGATCTTCCTCTTACATCAACATAATCATATTTTTTCAAAGTGATTGATGCACTATTAGGTTTGACAGGTCTCTAAACCCAACATGTTGATGCTTTAACAACATTAACCCGATTCGTTCTAATAGCATTAACCACTGCCTTTGGTCTAGCAGTATTAACTTGTCTTGAGCACCAGCAACAAACAGCATTAAGATAACTTTGTCTGGCAGTATTAAGTGAAATTGGGCCAGACCTAGTTAAGATTTTTCTTAAAACCATATGTCTTTTTGGATTGGGTTGAGTAATTCTTGGAGAATTTTGATGGTTTACCCTTCTTGCATTGTTTCACACTGGTTTTTCCTCCCTTCGACCATTTAGCTATCTCTTTTGTTTACATGTATACTGGAGGTGATCTAAACTTCCACATACATAGCAGTCTTTCTTGATAATCACAAAGTCACTTCCTAGCTGTTGGGACTTCTGTTTATTCCAGTTCCTTTGATTTCCCCTAGGCCTTTGTGATCTATACATCTCTGCATATTTAATTGTATTCCTAACTGCTTTATCATCTTGTTTAGCTTTAACAAATTCTATCTTTTTAACAGTAGGAATAATAGTTTTCTTTTTAGACTTAGGCTTAGACACATCATG
>BQNB010037157.1:0-49633 GCA_026074375.1 Tanacetum coccineum | reverse complement strand
TGTGTAGCTTTTGACCTTTTCCCTTGGTTAAGGGCATTTGGTTGAGATTTGCATTTGAGTTATTTAAGTGTATACCGTCTTTGCTTCTAGGGATTTGGCCTATTGAACGACATGGAGTGCCAATATCTATCATCTCGGATCGTGACAGTCATTTCACGTCCAGATTCTGGAAATTATTACAAAGTGCTTTGGGTACTCAATTAGACATGAGTATGACATATCATCCTAAAACCGATGGACAAAGTGAAAGAACCATCTAAACACTTGAAGACATGCTTCGAGCCTGTGTTATAGATTTTAGAAAAGGATGGGAAAAACACTTACCATTAGTAAAATTTTCTTACAATAACAGTTACCATGCCAGTATTAAGGCAGCACTATTTGAGGCACTTTATGGTCGAAAGTGCAGATCACCTGTTTGTTGGGCCGAAGTTGGAGATGTTTAACTTACGGGACGAGAAATAATCCATGAAACCACTGAAAAGATAGTGCAAATTCGACAATGCTTGCAAGCTGCAAGAGATCGGCAAAGAAGTTACGCCAATGTAAGGCGAAAGCCTTTAGAATTTCAAGTTGGAGATCGTGTTATGTTAAAAGTGTCACCTCGTAAAGGTGTCATCCGATTTGGAAAATGAGGAAAGCTTAACCCTCGGTACATTGGACCTTTCAAAATCCTTGAACGGATTGGCCCAGTGGCATATAAACTTGAACTTCCTGAAGAGCTCAGTAATATCCACAATACTTTCCACGTTTCTAATCTAAACCCATTGGTTGAATTCTTGTTTTGCTGTATCAAACCCCCCATCTACCGAATATTCTTTGACCCTCATGCTATGCGTAAGTGTAAAAACCTTGCAATATCTCCACAGATCGGACCTGTTTATGCAAGCTTGGACTACCTCTGGCCTTTTTGCTTATAGGATTACTGGTAGTATTTGTCTAAAGTCCCCTCCCAGCAACACCGTCATGGCCCCAAAGATTTGGCGCCTTTTTCTGAATCCTTAAAGCCTAGAATATCTCTTAACGTTGTGTCCAAGGCTTCGAAAGCATATCTTTGTGTCATCGGGGCTTTATCCCAAATAATTAGTTGTACCTCTTGCATAAGTTCTGCTAGCTGGGTGTTCTGCTTTATGTCGTAAGTGCTATTCTCCATTAGTTCTAGTGGTATAACAAATCTGCTGTGAGCAGTCCAGCCCACCGGGAGTAGCAAGGATGCAATTCCTATAGTCATCAAAACAGAATGAGAGGTCGGCATGTAGTTACAAATATGTATGAACGTACAGATGTGTTATTTAAGTATTGAATAAATTAGTAATGTTCCCCAACATAGTTTACCTGAAGATGCAACCGCGAGTACAATCATTCGGTCTGATATTAATCTTGAAATTATAGTTTTGTATAAAAAGGTCTTCCCGGTACCCCCGGTCCATAAACAAAGTAGAAGTTGCCCTTTTTATTATGAACAGACTAAACCACATCTTCATAGATGAGACGTTGTTTGGGATTTAACAATGAATGAAGGTGTTGATGCTCAAACTTGCTTTTTTTGATATCAAAATCCAATGCCTCTCTTATCAGTCGATTGTCCATGTTTGTCAGTAAGCTTGGGTCAGGTTTGGGTAATTCCTTGAAGTCTGATAGTGATCTACCGTATTTATGTAACAAATCTTTTATTTCCATCAGGCAATAGTTTTGGATCTGTCATCCGTCAATTGTAAATTATGATAGTTAAAGAGCTTACGTTTTTTCTTTCTTTAGGATATCCTCAGAAAGAGTTTGCCAAGTTTCTTCCCAAAGCTTGAGTGGTCTAATGACATCGCAGAACAACAACATTTTTACAAATATGTCCCGTAGTAGTGGGCCTAACGCCCACAGGCTTGCTTCTGCAATAGCGTGTGACCATTCCTTATCGTCGTTCAATAGGCCATATGCAAAGCAGGTTTCTTTGAATGTTGCATATAGTCTTTTGTTGACCGCCATCCGTTCTTCAAAACCTTTAACTCCTCTAACAACATTCAGCAGCATCCAAAGATAGTAACATTCCGTGGAAGCTGGGCTTGAATAAACACTCCTGCCTATGCATTTTCGCTATTTCCTTTTTTTCCATTGTTTGCTTTGTTCATGCCAAACATAATGTTTTGGAATATCAGCATAGGTGAGGGTTCTCGCTGTTGGGTCACGTTTGTTCAGTTCGAACCAATCAGTAAACATTGTAATGTCGATGCCTTCCCTTTATTAGCAAAGCATATACTCATTTTGTAAACGAGCATGTTTCTTACCCCAAAAAGATAATAAAACATTTATTCAAAACGAGTAAAAATGTGAGGCTAGGAACTCACCTTGATATTAAAGAACAATTGACAGATAGGCATCTAATATGCACAACACAAACGAAAGATGAAACGGCTCGATCAAGAAGTTGCAACTAATCTTATCGGCTAATACCCACTAACTTAGAATGATGAATGATTACGTCAATGTGGCACATTGATATTTAGATTTCTAGTTGTAATAGTTTGGTGGTTGGTTAAATAAATCGAAAAGCAAACGCAAAGTAAGTAATATATTCCGTATATATTACATATGAAAATTAAACAATTATATAATTCATATGGTGAATTATAGAATAAAGACAAACAACCAAAATAATAAGTCGCAATATATAATATTTTACAAGTATTATATAAGAAACGTGAGAAAAATAATTGAAACAAAATAATTCAACACGTTTTCGGAAATCACCAATTAAATTAATAAAACGTTCTTGTTTAAAAGTAAACACACGTTTTAAAGTTTCGAATTTGATAAATGACATTTTTAAAGTTTTCAACAAAAGTTATGATTTTGTCTTTTAGTCGAGAATTATAAAATAACATTTTATAATTTAGTATTTTGCTTCCTTGCCGGGTTTTAGCTATAATAGTTATCTAATTTGTAAAAGTATAGTTTTCGTTTATTCACCGGTTTATTGTATAATTACAAAATAATAATTTTAAAAATATATAACTTTGTCATTTTATCAAGTTCCTAAAATAATAGAAGTTTTAGTGAAACATTACTAAGTATAGAAATTTGTATAAATTTTGACATGGCCTTTTCGTTTATACAACGTTTTCCATATTTACAAAATTTAACGTTTTCCCCTTGATCAAATAGGTGTTGCAATATCCGTGTTTTTCAATATATATCTAAACAAGATCAAATAATAAATAAAATAGTAAAACCAAACACACCCTTATTAGTTATTAAACAATGAACCAAACACCCCCTACTCGACTGTTTCGCAGCCAACCAAACACACCCTAACTGTTGCAAATCAGCAAACCAAACGCACCCTTAGCTGCTGTTAAACTCAAATCCAAACGCCCTCTTTGGGCTATAAAATCAACAAACAAACACCCCTTTGGGGCTGCAATAAAATACAGAACCAAACGCCCTTATTTGGGCTGTTAAACACGGATCCAAACACACCCTAAAGGTTGTTATACATAAAAAAATGAAAATAGTAAAATGACACATTCATTTAACCAATTTACACCACCATATTATCCGGTTATATTTATAAAAACTTTCATATTTTTAATAGCCGATTATACCAAACAAACCACTAAATCCCTAATCATGCCCGATACACTAAACGAAATAAACCACACGATGATGGTGATGATGACGACGCGGCTGCGCCGCGATGAGATGGCGGCTGCTATAGAGCGGCGGCCATGATGATGGCAGCGGCTGCGGTGGTTATGATTGGCAACGGCTGCGGCTAATGCAGCCGCGGTGGTGTCGGTTGGTGGTGGTTATGATAGAGGTCGTATGGTGTGAAGAGGTGGCGGTTGCTGATGTGATAGCGGTGGCTGGTGAGGTGGTTACGGGGGTGAGCTGATGGTGGGAGATGGAGCGTGATGGTGTCGATGGTGGTGAGAGTGCGACGGTGGCTGTGGAGGTGTGGTGGCGTGCGTGGAGTGGCAGTGAGGGTAGCGAGATGATGTTGATGATTTTTAGGTGGCGGTGGGTGGCCGAAAATCCAGCCAAAATCTGTCCGGAAAGAGGGTGAGGCGCCGAAAAATAGATAAGGAGGGGAGGAGTGTGTGTTGGTGGCTAGGGTTTATAAGAAAAATGAATGGAACCCTAGTTGGTTTTCTATTTATACTAGAACTTTAAAATAAATGTGGCAAGGGTAAGATAGTCTAGGGTAGATGTTGAAAATATTATCACAGGGACCAAAAGTGTAATTATTGAGTATAGTTTTGTAAAAATAATGGTTCGGGACTCGTTTGGGCGATTTAACGGTCGATTCAAGAAACGAAACTTGCGCCATTATTTTCCAAATGATTTTTATCTATAAAATGAGTATTTACTTGACTATTATTTATAAGAATATTTTATAAAGTTTATTTAAATTGTTTTGTTAATTATTAGGTGTCACGATTAAACTTTGACCGAAAAATAAACTTTAACTTGAGCATTCGCGTTTTAAAACAAACGTTTTTGAATAAAATAAAAAATAATTTATTAAATATTTTTATTTAATAAAATATGATAATTAATATAATTTAATTATTTTCAGGCCGGTACACGTCAACTGACATTTTTAAATTTACACGGGATAACTTCCCGGTTTTGAGCCAAATTTAAATGTAATGGATAAAAATCGAAATAATGATCGAAAAAGTTTTAAATTATGATCGGAAATTTACGGGGTGTGACATCCTTTCCCCGTTAAGAGAGCCTCGTCCCAAGGCTCATGGTGAAGTATTCAAGGATGGGTTAGGGTTGGAGGAAAAGTGTTGATATCTCTTTCGGATCTGATCTTCACGAATTGCAACGTACTTTCTCAATCAGGATGTGGCTTTGTGTCAGACCTCGCGGTCCATGATTTCGGTTGGTTCCTTGACGCGATGAGCCTTGTCGTCGAATCGGATTTCATTTCGCGGAATAACAAGTGTTTCGTCGGAGAAACAGTTCTTCGGGTTTGGCACGTGAAAAGAAAAATATATTGTATCCGGCTTAATTGTTTGAAAGTTCAAGTCGGTAAACGATGGTTCAACCTTTTGCTAGAATCTAGAAAGGTCCAATATATATCTAAGGTTCAGCTTTCCCCGTTTGCTAAAGCGTATCACTTATTTCCAAGGCGATACCCTCAATATGACCTTACATTCAATTCTAAATACTATAGGTTTGCGTCTAATGCCGGCATAACTCTTGTGATGATCACGATTTATCCAAATCCTGTCATAACTACTTGTCGTCCTTTGTAACCTTGTGATGAATTTCATGGCTATTTATTTTCCCATTTCCAATGGGTTATTTCTGGTTGCATTTGAAAATCGGATGACTCCCTTTAACCGTCTCTCATTCTTAACAGGTCAAGTGCTTGCTAACATAGGTGGTGATGCTTGCTTTTATGTCGGTCCATCGGTGCAACTAATTAAGGTTATGACATATCTTATTCGATCTAAGGTGGATGTAATAGTTAGATTTGTGTGATTTTTGCTTGCTCAATTTTCTTAAGTCTCTAAAGCGTGGTAACCAACTCCTGCTCCTAATGCAAAGAGTCCTATCAAGGTGATTTTCAACTCCTTATCTACAACATGAAGGTTCACATCATTAACATTCTCTTTCTTAAGGCTTCTACTTATGCCTAATAAATTTGCGGCGGTAGGTTTAATTTAACGGTCATCACTTAAGACTCTCTCCCTGAGAGGTTTAGCTCTTATAATTTGTATGCATGGTACACTTCATGCGATGCAAACGATGTTCCTAAATTCTGAGAGTAGGCACTACTGCTCCAAATTCTATTCATTATGCGGGGCGCTATAATAAAATACCAAGTTTTCCGATCCGTCGGGTAATGCTAAAATCGGTGCACTTCACGGTCACTATATTATCGATTTAAAAGTTTCCTCTTTAATTCTCTCATTTATCATTTCTATTATTACATTGAGCGATCAGAACTTCGTCTCCGTAAGGAATACATACTGTCTTCTCGTCAAGGACAATCACTGCATGGTTATCCGTCAATCAATCCATACCGATAATGACGTCAAAACTACCGAGTCCTATGGGTATTAGGGAAATGTTGAACGGGGGTTCAAGAAGGTTTAAGGTGTAACCTCATAGTATGGTATCAGCTCTTATCAGCTTTAATATCAAGTTCAATAGGGTACTTAGTGTCTAGGTTAGATGGGACGATATTACTTAGGATTATAAGAAAGCAATGAATATGGTATTTCCATTGGCTAGGTCTCGGGTGCTAGAAATGATTGAATCTTTAGTCTCAATTTCACGATCATCAGAAATTTGATGTGAAGGAATCTCTGTAAATGTTTCTTGTTTCTAGTCCAATTAAAAGGATAAGTACATTATGTTCTAGAATCTTATGATCTGTAACTACCATGACTACAGGTGGCATCTATTCGGTCTCTCAGTTAAGGGTATAATGTCTCCATATAATAAGGTTGAGAAAATAAATAAATCCAGTTAACTATGATGCTTATAAATACGAATAAACATGACAGGCGCTACTCATGAATACGTACGCAAAATATTGATAAAACATAAAGATGATTAAAATCTCATCGAAGATGTAGATAAGAGAAAAAAAATATAGAAATGGAAAATGGAAATAACTTGACAACCATTTTTAACGCGACTACTCTTAACATAGCATGGTACTCCCCGAATTATGCATAGGTGATCAGGCTATGTATAATTTAGGTACTAATGATACAATGCTCATTTCGTCAGAACAGTGTTATTAAAAAAAATTCATATGGTATAAACGATATAGTTCATAAGGTAGAAAAACAGTTCGCAAAAACGAAAACAAGGTAGTTCATATGTTAACATAAGATATTATGTAAGATGGCGGAAAATATTTTATGAGGTGTTAGTAAGATGGTTTGCGGGGAAATTAAGCGATGGTTTGTAAATAGTAGTGAGTTTATAATATGGCAACAATTAGTTTCCGAATAGACAATAAAATAGTTATTTAATGACAACGATTTTTTTTTGTTTTTTTTGTTTTTGTTTTTTTTGAACGGTAATGAAATAGTTTACGAATGAACAATAAAATAACTTATGACTATGAAATAATGTATGAGGGACAACGAAATAGTTTATAAAATGATTGGCAAGAGTGTTCGTAAACGACAGTAAAATTGGTTATGGTGAAAGAAAATTTGTTTATCCAATGATAGCAAAGTAGTTCTCATGATGATTGCAAGATAATTTATAAGATGATGACAAAATGGTTTATAAGGCAGTAGCAGATTAGTTTATAAAACGATAGTAAAATGACTTATAAGATGACAATAAAATAAAATAACTTATAGGGTGGTACCAGAATGGTTTATAAAACGATAGAGCAATGGTTTATAAGATAGTAACAAACCCGAAAGTAGCTTACGCAAATTAATGGAAAATTTAGGTGTAACTGACGAAATCGTCATGACACATAAGTCAATAGAAAATTTAAAAACATCCACTCAACAAAACGAGAATTTATAGAAAGTTATTAGAGCAGATCTCTTAGGAATACGGTCCAAGTCCACTAGGTTTCACTAGGTAAGGCAAGAAATTTTCTCCTTAAGCATCAGTATTACTCAGCGAATTCGGTTTACACTGTCTAGCTTTGGACAATCACTCTTGTAATGTCATGTCCTCTCAATATCATAATAGATGTTTTAGGTTTCTAATTTTCCACTGCGGCCTCTAAGTTGTTATCAAAACGGGTGTCCTACAATCTCTACTCATATGACTAACTCTCTTGTAGTTATTGCACTCTACAGTGCATGGCTTAGTGTGGTGCAACTTACGCTTGTTATCCGGTCTAACAATGTGAGCTCTCATGGCCTTTTGTCATTTATTTTGTTGTTGGCATCCATTATCATCTGGGTTTCCTAATGTATGACCTAATTCATTTACTCCTGGGCCATGTGTATTCTTGCTTCAAGATTGAACGAAGTAAAGGAAGTAAAATAAGTCAAATTTTGAAAGTCGTGTGTTCCCAAAAATGAAATGTCATGAGGTGATGGATTAAAGTTGTGTGCGAATTAATCGGCATGTTTCTAGAAGTTACGAGGAGTAAGAAAAATTTAAAACGTGAACGTGCCGCGTTCCAAAAGTTGATGTTCCAAGATGCCACATTACGAGGTAACGAGTTACTAGTCGCGTTCCAATTAATTGGCATATTCCTATACGGGGAGTTACGTGACGACGTACGCATTTAAGAAGTTCGAGGCGAGTGTTCAAAATCGAAGTCGAATATAAAAGTAACAACTGAAATCGACAAACTATGTCGAGTCTTAATATTATCAAAACAGGTATTATGAGAAAATCATGAGAAGTTTTTGAGACCATTGTATCGCCGACAATATCTTGAAAAGGTTTAGAGACCAATGTGAAAATCAGAATGTCTTAGAATAATCGAGACCATTGCGCATACCACAATGTCTTAGAAGAGTTTTAGAGACCATTGGGTTGCCGACAATGCCTCAAAGATAAAAGAGACCACTGTTTCACTTACAATGTCTTAGGAGGAGTTTAGTACTTATATAAATAACTTTTATATAAAACCAACTGGAAAATCCACGTATAAACGTAAGATAAATGTATCTCAAAGCGAATTAAACTCAAGGCGAAAATATACTCATAGCAAGGTAAAATATCATTCGAAGCGAAATAATTTTTAAGTAAGATATATATAAACAATAGAAATTGCATATATATAGTAAGAAAATGTAGAAGCACGTACATGCAAAATAAATGTACCCGTTCCTCCTCGTTGTGATGCGGCAGTAGGCCGGCCAACACGACGGCGGCATTATTTTTACGAGGCAGAACATGGGCGTCGTTAGGTACGAGGGTTGGTCGCATCGCCCAACTCCAAAAGGATGGAGTGTTGAAATCATTTGACTTCAATCAGATGATGTATACGAGTCTTACTTATTGGGCAAGGTAAAATATTATTTTCACGTATAGGCTAATATAAGGAACACATAGATAAGGATACAATCACGTAAGGACCACATACTGGTTATAGACTAGACCTAGTATATAACTACCTAGTTCTCTATAACCTTGGCTTTGAATACCAATCTTTCACACCCCTAAACGGGGCCTGGACGGAATACGTGTCCGAGGGCGTGACGTCATAATATACATCACACAAGATCAAGGGTCGACCACTAATGGACGTTTTGAAAATCATAACTCGTTGCGTTATTTAAAAAAAATAGATAAGTTTTACAAGATTCAAAAGAAATTAAGCATTTGCGGAAGCGTAAGTAAAATGTAGCGGAAGCATAATTTGGTTTTCAAAAGACAACGAGTATGAGGGATAAATAATCTCTTGAAAGATAATATCATATTGCACGTAGACTCCACATAGCACGTCAATAAGTCCAAAGCTAAGCACCTGAAAAACATGCTAAAACGGTCAACATAAAGTTGGTGAATTCATAGGTTTAAGTAAAATATTTACGATGACTAAAAAAAGAATTGGTAATTTCTGTTTCATTCCCAGTATCATGTAAAGTATTTGGTAACTGATATTGTTCAATGAAAGTAGTGTGAATCTCAACGTTTCTGAAGGTGTGTGACTATTGTAACACATACAATATCACATAAAATGTTTACGATATTACCCTAAGCTCATGACACCAAAGCCTTAACAAGTTGTGTATTCTAATCCTATAGACTCGTCTCAATTTTGATGTTTTGCCAAAACACCCAAGTACTACCTCAAATGAAATGCACCCCACTGGCCAATGTACTCATCCAGAATTTCCGGGTAGGGGTGTCAACCCCAATAGATCTATTCACAACATTCATGCTTACACGAAATAATTAACGATTCATGATAGTGTGTACTACATGGAAATAGGGAAACTTAGGTAATATGTAAAAGTTTAAGGTACTTGCATTCATAGTAAAAGCAACCAACGTATTCGTAAAAGCTTTAAGTACTTGCATTCATAGTAAAACAAGTGTGAAATCAATCATGTAAATGAGCTTTGTAAACCAGCATGTTTCTCACCCCAAAAAGATAATAAAACATTTATTCAAAACGAGTAAAAATGTGGGGCTATGAACTCGCCTTGATGTTGAAGAACAATTGACAGATAGGCATCTAATATGTACAACACAAACGAAAGACGAAACGGCTCGATCAAGAAGTTGCAACTAATTTTATCGGCTAATACCCACTAACTTAGAATAATGAATGATTACGTCAACGTGGCATGTTGATAGAAGATTTAGATTTCTAGTTGTAATAGTTTGGTGGTTAGTTAAATAAATCAAAAAGCAAACGCAAAGTATGTAATATATTCCGTATATATTACATATGAAAATTAAAGAATTATATAATTCATATGGTGAATTATATAATAAAGACAAACAACCAAAAGAATAAGTCGCAATATATAATATTTTACAAGTATTATATAAGAAACGTGAGAAAAATAATTAAAACAAAATAATTCGACACGTTTTCGGAAATCACCAATTAAATTAATAAAATGTTCTTATATAAAAGTAAACACACGTTTTAAAGTTTCGAATTTGATAAATGACATTTTTAAATTTTTCTACAAAAGTTATGATTTTGTCTTTTAGTCGAGAATAGCTATAATAGTTATCTCATTTGTAAAAGTATAGTTTTTGTTTATTCACCGGTTTATTGTATAATTACAATTTAATAATCTTAAAACTATATAACTTTGTCATTTTATCAAGTTCCTAAAATAATAGAAGTTTTAGTGAAACATTAGTAAGTATGGAAATTTGTATAAATTTCGACATGACCTTTTCGTTTATACAACGTTTTCCATATTTACAAAATTTAACGCTTTCCCCTTAATCAAATAGGTGTTGCAATATCCGTGTTTTTCAATATATATCTAAACAAGATCAAATAATAAATAAAATAGTAAAACCAAACACACCCTTATTAGTTATTAAACAATGAATCAAATGCCCCCTACTCGGCTGTTTTGCAGCCAACCAAACGCACCTTAACTGTTGCAAATCAGTAAACCAAACGCACCCTTAACTGTTGTTAAACTCAAATCCAAACGCCCTCTTTGGGCTATAAAATCAACAAACAAACACCCCTTTGGGGCTGCTATAAAACACAGAACCAAACGCCCTTATTTGGGCTGTTAAACACGGATCCAAACACACCCTAAAGGTTGTTATACATAAAAAAATGAAACTAGTAAAACGACACATTCATTTAACCATTTTATACCACCATATTATCCGGTTATATTTATAAAAACTTTTATATTTTTAATAGCTGATTATACCAAACAAACCACTAGATCCTTAATCGTGCCCGACACACTAAACCAAATAAACCACACGACGATAGTGATGATGACGACATGGCTGCGCCATGTTTAGATGGTGGCTGCTATAGAGCTTCAGCCATAATGATGGCAGCGGCTGCGGTAGTTATGATTGGTAGTGGCTGCGGCTACTACAGCTGCGGTGGCGTCAGTTGGTGGTGGTTATGATAGAGGTGGTAACGATGTGATGATGTTGGGGGTGTTCAGTGGTGGCTGGTCGTATAGTGTGAAGAGGTGGCGGTTGCTGATATGATAGCGGCGGCTGGTGAGGTGGTTACAGGGGTGAGCTGATGGTGGGAGATGGTGTCGATGGTGGTGAGAGTGCGACGGTGGCTGTGGAGGTGTGGTGGCGTGCGTTGAGTGGCAGTGAGGGTAGCGAGATGATGTTGATGATTTTTATTTGGCGATGGGTGGCCGGAAATCCGGCCGGAATCTGCCCAGAAAGATGGGGAGGCGCCAGAAAATAGATGAGGAGGGGAGGAGTGTGTGTTGGTGGCTAGGGTTTATAAGAAAAATGAATGGAACCCTAGTTGGTTTTCTATTTATACTAGAACTTTAAAATAAATGTGGCAAGGGTAAGATAGTCTAGGGTAGATGTTGAAAATATTATCACAAGGACCAAAAGTGTAATTATTGAGTATAGTTTTGTAAAAATAATGGTTCGGGACTCGTTTGGGCGAGTTAACGGTCAATTCAAGAAACGAAACTTGCGCCATTATTTTCCAAATGATTTTTATCTATAAAATGAGTATTTACTTGACTATTATTTATAAGAATATTTTATAAAGTTTATTTAAATTGTTTTGTTAATTATTAGGTGCCACGATTAAACTTTGACCGAAAAATAAACTTTAACTTGAGCATTCGCGTTTTAAAATAAACGTTTTTGAATAAAATGAATAATAATTTATTAAATATTTTTATTTAATAAAATGTGATAATTAATATAATTTAATTATTTTCAAGCCGGTACGCGTCAACTGAATTTTTAAATTTACGCGGGATAACTTCCCGGTTTTGAGCCAAATTTAAATGTAATGGATAAAAATCGAAATAATGATCGGAAAAGTTTTAAATTATGATCGGAAATTTACGGGGTGTGACATCGCTGCCTATATTGTTATTTCATTTCTTTCTATTTTTGGAGAGACTGTTGAATAGGTCCGTGACAGTGGGTTGTTTCTTGGTACAACACCTTCAATTGCCGTTTCTTAAATTGGCGATGATTCTCTTAGCAATACGGGTACCCGAAATCTGAATCAGATAAATGAGTTTCCTGCATTCGAGTTGTTGACCCAAAGTCAACATGTCTTTTGGAGCAAAAAGTTGTCAAGGCTTTTGGTATGTGTTTAATTACACATACCTTTTTCCTTTAAAAACAAGTTAAAATAACCAAAAACGGACTTAAAATGCCAAAAATATGCTTGTTTTGCTAATTGTGTAGGGCAGGAACGGATATCTAAGAAAAGGACAAAAAACGAAGCCAAAACGACAAAACCAGGCACGAAATGGAAAAGCGTGGAAAAGACAAAGACAAGACAAAGCCCAAGTGTGAAAAAGTCAACCAAAGTCAACCCCGACAAATCCAAAAGTCAAAAAGGAGAAGAACAATTAAGTTTAGGGGCCCAAAATTGCCAAAACCCTAAACTTATTTAAAAGAGGAAACAGAAGTAAAAATACTCCCAAGTGGCCAAAACGCCAAATGCCTAAAGGTAACAACCACAAAGGGTGTTTCATGCCAATGGCAAGAAGTTATACACTAACAAGGACCATGGATGTAATATCAACAATAACCCTCAGGGGTGTTTTCTGTCAAAACCCCAAACTTGTATAAACACAAGGACGTGTGGTGTAAACATAACTATAACCCTGAGGGACTATATGTGACAAATCACCAAACTTCACCCCTGTTTTGAGTTACTGTATATCTCTCCCACCCTTTCCCGCCAAATCCCACAACCCCACATCCTGTCATTGTCAACTTCGTTGACCTCCCCATAAACGTCCAAAACCATCACCATAACAAACCCCACCCCCCACATGGGTATGCCATGTTGGCAATCCAAAAACCCACCAATTCGATCAAGGGTTTAGCTTTAAGACCTTGGGCACCAAGATAAATGGATGGACAAGATTGCTTTAAGTTTCTACACTCTCACAACAAACACACAAGTCAGTTTATGTGTCTACAAGAAGCACAAGGAGTAAAGACAAGAGGGCAGGAACCCTAGCATTTTTTGTTATTTAAGCCTTTGTAAGCCCTTGAGGCCGAGTAGTTTTTAGTGTGTAGTTTTTTTTTTAAAAGTTAAGTTTTAGTTTGCTAAGTTTTAAACTAGCTTTTATGTACTTGTGATTTTTAATGAAAATTGAGGTTTGAGTTTCAAATTGTGTTTCCAAATTCTTGCTTCTTTTAAGCTCTTATTTTAAGCTCTTCATTTTTCTTTAATCAACTAGAACGTTTTGACTTTCGTTATTTAATAACTTTAAGGGATCATAGAACAAGATGCATTTCGATCCGAGAATGCACCAAAAAGGATAAATTCATCGTTCCTGACTTTTCACTTATTCCAAACCAAGCTTAAAACGAAATCACTGTTAATTATGAGTTAGGATGCTAACACTACTCATATTTTCAATTTGTAAACTTTTCACTCCCAGCAATTTATATCTTAGGTGTATGTGCTATTTTGAATTTCAACCATGGATCAATGTTTTGCAACATTCTATGATGATCTCATCAAGATGAGGATCCTTAGATCCCTTTGTGACTCGCTTCAAGAACAAGTAGTTACCACACCGGGTAATGCCAAAGTATTATGTTATCATCTCAAAGATCTTTTTCATGATAGCAAGGATGCTAGAGCCATTAACCTTGACAATGAACTTCGCGCCATCAAGATTGGAAAGATGACGGTTAATGAATATTGTACTAAAGGCAAATAGACTTAAAAATCTTGATTGTCAAGTAAGTGAGAAAAACTTGGTGATTTATGCGGTTAATGGACTTGACTCACGGTTTGCCACACTTGCTGAAATCATTCGACATAATGAACCTCTTCCCACTTTTGAAACCGTTCATAATATGCTTCTCTTGAAGGAATCGTCATTCAATGATCAAACCGATGCGTCTTCAACGTTTGAAAGTAGTTATTCGTCCCCAACTATTCTCATGGCATCATCCTCAAACGACACCAAAGGTAACCCTAACACACAATCCAAATCTCCCAACAACCTTCAATTATGCAATCACTTTAATAGAGGAACTTGAAAGTTTGGGGACCGGTGTAAATTTATACATGATCACCAAAATCGAGCGGGGTTATCATCTAGAAGTAATAACAATCACACCAATGGTACTGCTGCTATTTCGTGGGGGTCTGCTAGTAGCCAAACGTACCAACAGGTTAGACCGGCCCATCCCATGGCCCAGGTTCGGCCAAATTCTTAGCCCCAACCCACTGCTTATTTGGCCAAACTTGTTACTTATCCTTCAGCCGACCCAAGCCCAGCGGCCTACCGGTTTGGTCATCTTCAGCCGCAGCCTAGTTACCTGGCCTAACTGCAATTTGCACCGGGTCAGCCCAATAGCCATGGTCTTTTAGGATTGGCTCCCGCTCTTTATTCGTCTCAGCCAACTTCACTACCTAGTACTTTTAGCACCATGTTGCTGCAAGACCCAACTTGGAACATGGATAGTGATGAGGTGTCATTTTATACAGTTTTTCAGGGTCGTTTAGCCCCCTAAATCGTGCATTTATGCCCAAAATAGGCACTTATTCCTTTTCAGGTATTTAGCATTTGGAAGGCATTTGGAGGAAATACGTGTGACTTGTGCTCATTTGGAGAAGAACGGACAAGACTACGAACCTACACCAACATCTCTCAAGAATTTCTACTCAGAAGCTAGAGACGACATCACAGATTACACGTAATGCCGTCACAACCCATCTCAAAACGGCGTCACAAGATCTCCAAACGGCATCAGATTGTACGACCCAACCCATTATCTAAAATATTCTATTCATGACGGCGTCACGATTAACACGCGACGCCGTCGCAACGATTTTCCTATATATACAAATCCGTTTTTAGGGTTTTAGGAGTGTAACTTTAGAGTAAAAGAAAGGGGCGAACCCTAGTTCGTTTAGCAGCTGTTAGGGACGATTTTAGGGCCTCAAAACCCTATTGTACTTCCTTCAATTCATGTTTAATCAAGTAAGACTATCTTAATCATTCAATATGTCTATGTGTTGTTTGATTCCTATATGTTCTTGCTTTATCTTTAACATGCTTGGCTAAACCTTTTATTGTGTTTATTTATAATTGTATGAAACCTAGGATGTAGATCTTACTAGTGTTGCTTCTTGTGATGAATATGCATGTTAGGTCTTAGAAAACTAGCTTTTGTCTGTATCCCTATTGATATGTCTAGGAAAACATGATTGTGTAGAAAGGATACCATCGGGTAACAGTCTTCATACTACCTTGCCCCTTATATGGTTGATCTACTCTTAATATATTTCAAATGCATTTAATATACTCTTAGGGGCCTTGTAATAATCTTCATACTACCTTACTTGTGCGTTTCCTTAACGGAATATTAAATAAACGGCGGGTTCGTGTAATTCGTTCATGACTTAGGAAATAATTACATAGATCATCACAAGTGTGACAAAACAACAACACTAGGAGAAGCAATCTAGGGAGTAATACATGATTAAATAAACACAATCTTTCATTATATTGTTATCACCAGTAGCTTAATTTATATTTAGTTTAATAGATAAAACCAACCAATCTCTCAAACATGTTGTGAATAGATCTATTGGGACTGACAATTCCCGTCCGGGTATGCAACAACAGTACCACGTCAAACGGACGCATTTAACATTTGAGGTATTATTTGGGTGTTTGGCAGAACATCCAATCTCGGGGCATAAATTTATGTAGGATTTGCAAATGTTAAGGTTCGGTGTCATGAGCTTAGGGCAATAATAACTGTTTTTACTCCTGAATGTGTTTCATTAGTCTACTACTACTGAAATCTTGTGGTCCACTGTTTTATTTATAAATCTTTAAATTCCACTCAACTTTATTGTTGACCATTTTTAGCATGTTTTATCTCAGGTCCTTAAGGTATATATTTCTCGGATGGGAGTCGCACGGATATTTTGAAGACTCTGTATATTATCACATTCAATAAAACTTTCTTTAAAAACGTTATGTTATGTTTAAACTTTTGTGACTTGTATTATTATGAACTCTGATGTTTGTATTATATCGAATGTGAAACTTTTTCAAAACGTCTCATTTAGAGGTCGTTTTCTATAACTTGTACTATGAGCTATGAAGTAGCACCCCTGGTTACCTTCCACTGCTATCCGAATTTGGGGGTGTTACAGATTGGTACCAGAGCACTGGTTATAGAGATATATGTTATATTTAGTACCTAGACTATAACTATTATTCATATTAAGAGTCCCTCATTGTTTAATCCGATATCCATGGGCGTATACTTCCTGATTTCTTATATTTATTTCCTCGAGCATTACTATTGGTATTATATAAAGAATATTTATATAAACACTTGATTTTCTTTTTGATCTCTTACGCCTATCTTCGAAATTATCGTTTCTTATTTATATAAAAGTAAATTATATAAGTATTGGCTATTCCCTATTATTTATGCTTATTTATAAAAGCATTACTATTTAATTTATATAAAAGTTATTTATATAAATACCTGAGTTAGTTTTTATTTATCATTTATGCACTTTTATTTCAAAGAATTATGGCAGATTCATTATCGCCCGATAACGTGTTCAACTTTCTTGTTGATGACCCAGTACTTGACTTAGAGGATGATCCGGAGTTAGATGTAGAGGAGGATCCAGAGGAGGATCCCGAGGAGGAGCAGGACATGGATATTGAGGAGGATGTACCACCCGTAGTTGCATCACCTGCTGGATCACCACCCATATCACCACCACCACTCTTAGAGTCTTCATCCGATTCTGACACTGCGGCTGCGGCCACTACTGACCGGACATTATGGGTGCGACCAGCTGGTAGTACGTTTGAGATTGGGGGACCATCGTCGGTGACCCCAACTCCACCACACCTCTTGGCACAAGAGGTGGGGAGTCTGATGCGGGATGTTGATACACTACATGGTTGCGTTAGGACCTTGGTGCGGGGTATGGAGACCCGTCAGACTGAGATTTTTACTACCTGTAATGGGGTTGATAGGGTTTGTAGGCGCATAGATGCCTTTGACGTTGACATTGCTTTTGTTGAGCAGGCTACTGCTAGAGTAGATGATGATGTTACAGCACTGCAGGCTCGCGCCAAGACTGTAGAGGCTAGATTATTGCAGGTCGAGCAGGAGAAGATCAGAGACAGGGAGGAGATCGAGAGGTTGAAGACCAGAGTAGAGTCAGATGAGATTAGTGCTGCGTTGGCATCTATAGATAGAGACCAGATCGAGAGAGAGCTATATAGTATATGAGTTTGGTTGTCTGGGTTGCAGTTAGAGATTACTAGGAAGGATGTCGTGGAAGCACGCCCTACTAAGAGCATCGATGTTTTGGCTGTTTATGGAGATCCTCTGCCCTCGGAGCCGTAGGGACCACTAGATGGTTCCCGGTAGATTAGATTTTATGTTTTCTAGCAGAGGACTTTTGTATTCCTACTAAACTGAGAGTCTCGGTTAGTAGGCGTTATGATGTTGATTGTTCTAGTCTTAGCACATTTTGTAAAACAACGCAACTTATGTACAAACTTATCTTGTGTAATGAAAGTTATGCTACTTTATGATGTATCATTTGTTGTCAAGGTTGTTTATATTCACATTCTATCTCCTTTCTTTTGTTATTATTATGTATCTCGATTGGGATATCATACAAATTATTATTGGATTACGTATTTGTGTTGTTAATAGAACCATGCCACCAAGACGAATAAATCGAAGTGTTATTGAGCAACTTATTGCTGATCATGTGACCGAGGCTGTAGCTGCAGCTCTTGCGCAACACGAGGCGAATAGAGCTAATGTAGCTAGAGCTGGAGCAGGTAATGATGGAGGTAATGCCGAAGGTAATGCCAGAGGTAATGCTGGAGGTAATGCCGGAGGTAATGTTAGAGGTAATGCTGGAGGAAATGTAACACCTGAAGTTCGCGGGTGTACTTATAAGACCATTTTAGCTTGCAATCTTCACACATTCAGTGGATCAGAAGGCATTGTAGGGTTGAGTAGATGGTTCGAGAAACTGGAGTCGGTTTTTCTATCAGTAAATGTACTGATGAAGACATAGTTAAGTATGTTGTATGCACTTTACATGGTCGTGCTTTAACTTGGTGGAACGACCATGTCCGTACCTTGGGAATCGATGCTGCAAACTGAATCCCTTGGAATGAATTGAAAGCTATGATGACTGCTGAGTATTGTCCGAGGACTTAAATACAGAAAATGGAGCAAGAATTGTAGAACTTATCTATGAATGGAGATGACATTGATGGATACACTCATCGTTTCCACGAATTAGCTGTGATGTGTCATACTCTGGTTACACCCGAGTATAAGAAGATTGAACATTACATCAGGGAACTTCCCGAAAAAGTTCAGGGCAATGTAACATCATCTAAGCCTGCCACCATTCATGAGGCTGTTAGCATGGCTCGTGGTTTAGTGGATCAAGCGGTTCAGGCTAAAGCTACCAGAATCAGTGATAGCAACAAGAGGAAATGGGAAGATCAACAAAGAGGTCACAACAACAACAACCGCAACAACACCCACCACCATCAACAAAACCGAAGACAAGAAGCTGCTAAAGCTTATGTTGCTGCCCAGCTAAAGGGAAAGATTATTTTGGGAATTTACCGTTATGAAACAAATACAAGCTGCATCATGACGGTTAGTGCCCTGCCAAGTGCGAAAATTGTCAGAAAATGGGTCATCTAGCAAGGGACTGTAGAGTTAAGACTCCTACCACAGGAAGCAACACGCAACAGATAGTGACTTGTTATGGATGCGGGGAGAAGAGAAATTACAAGAGCAAATGTCCTAACAAGAAAAATAGGGGTGCTTGGGGAAGAGCGACCGAGGAGCCTCAGCAAGACCCGAATGTGGTTACGGGTATGTTCTTACTCAACAATCACTATGCTAGTATTTTATTTGATTCGGGTGCCGATAAAAATTTCGTGTCTACTACTTTGATATATTAGTTTTGTTTATATATGTTCACTGAGGCACATTTCTTTTCTTTGCGACAGAGGTAATAAGAGGGAATAGTGCTTAGAAGCTCTTAGTGGACCGACTTGATGATAGCTTTACCATTTCTTTTATAGCCATTTAGAATTTGAAGTTGAATTTAACTTTCGTTTAAACTTTGGAGACAGAATTTATTTTCGTTTGTTAGTTTTTTTGGGTAAAGATCATTTATTACCAACTTACTTTTTCATTTGTACCGTAATGACCAACTTACTTTTTTTGTACACATTACACCAACGAGCTTGTTTGTTTTGTGATAATGTTACCCATATGACCGGCTAAATTTCCACGTCATTAATTTTTTTTTTTTCAAATGTGCTAATACACGCCACCTTGGCACTTAGGGTAAATGTCATTTATTACCAACATACTTTCTCGTTTGTACCGTAATGACCAACTTATTTTTTTTCGTACTCATTACACCAACGTACATTCAAATATTGTTCGACATCATCAATATGACCATAAAATGACTATAAAATGACTATATTACCCTTGTCTTCTTTAACACATTTACAATAATAATTTTTTTAAATCTTAATTTTTTAAAAAGTACTTTAACAAGTACTTAACAAAAAATAATTTTTTTTAAGTAATTTTTTAAATGTACGAATTTTTTAAAAAAATTACTTTTTAAAAAATTTCGTACTTTTATAAGTAATTATTCTTTTTTAAAATTTCGTACTTTATAAAATCTTAATTTTTTTAAAAGTTAAGAAAAAATAAAAAAGTTAAAACTTTTTTACTTTTTTATTTTTTTCTTAACTTTTAAAAAATTAACTTTTTTTTGAAAAAAATTAAAATTTTAAAAAGTACGAAAAAATTTAAAATTAAAAAAAAATTAAGATTTTAAAAAGTGCGCTTATTTAAATTTTTTACTAAATATAACGTAAAAAAATATTTTATAAATTTTTTGGTATTATATCGAATGTGAACTCTGATGTTTGTATTATATCGAATGTGAAACTTTTTCAAAACGTCTCATTTAGAGGTCGTTTTCTATAACTTGTACTATGGGCTATGAAGTAGCACCCCTGGTTACCTTCCACTGCTATCCGAATTTGGGGGTGTTACAGATTGGTACCAGAGTACTGGTTATAGAGATATATGTTATATTTAGTACCTAGACTATAACTATTATTCATATTAAGAGTCCCTCATTGTTTAATCCGATATCCATGCGCGTATACTTCCTGATTTCTTATATTTATTTCTTCGAGCATTACTATTGGTATTATATAAAGAATATTTATATAAACACTCGATTTTCTTTTTGATCTTTTACGCCTATCTTTGAAATTATCGTTTCTTATTTATATAAAAGTAAATTATATAAGTATTGGCTATTCCCTATTATTTATGCTTATTTATAAAAGCATTACTATTTAATTTATATAAAAGTTATTTATATAAATACTTGATTTAATTTTTATTTATCATTTATGCACTTTTATTTCAGAGAATTATGGCAGATTCATTATCGCCCGATAACGTGTTCAACTTTCTTGTTGATGACCCAGTACTTGACTTAGAGGATATTGCCGTAGTTAGATGAAAGAGAGGGATCCCGAGGAGGAGCAGGACATGGATATTGAGGAGGATGTACCACCCGTAGTTGCATCACCTGCTGGATCACCACCCATATCACCACCACCACTCTTAGAGTCTTCATCCGATTCTGACACTACGGCTGCGGCCACTACTGACCGGACATTATGGGTGCGACCAGCTGGTAGTACGACAAATTGTATGACTTGGATTTGAAAACGTGGTGCGAGGTAAAGGTTGGGTTTCGGAAAAACTATAGGTGTTGTATCTTAAGTCAACTCATTTTGATCTGAGTGGATGTAGAGAAGACAAGGGTAATATAGTCATTTTATGATAATATTGGTGATATCGAACCAAATTTGAATGTACATGGGTGTAGTGAGTACGAAAAAAAGTAAGTTAGTCATTACGGTACAAATGACTAACAATCTCATCATTTTCCGACACAACATCAAAATCTGTATTTTCCCAAAACGATTCTCATTATAATACATACGTATGTTTAACATTACAAAAGCTCATTAAAACCCGTAAAAAGACTAGTAAATGCTTATTGGGCCTTAAGGCCCAATAGAAGCCCTCTTTAAGTTATCCGTAAACTACGTTTTAAGCCCAAACCTAAAACTCATTAATAAAAGTAAGCCCAAAACAATGATCATTAAAATAAGCCGAACAACAATAAGCCAACAATAAGCCACGACTTATTAGGCTTATCTAGATATCAAATAAGTTATCAAATAAGCTCACTAAAATAAGTTATCTCAAATAAATGACCAAGACCATTTTCCTTGTAAACCCCTTTTTAGGCCGAAACATTATAGGTACAAAATAAGCCGAAAATGCTTATTTTTAAGATAAACCAAAAATAGGCTACATAGTATTTAAGTGTTTTTCAACCATCACAACCACGACATCGAAATGATAAACCCCTTTTTCCCCTTATTCCTAGTTCGAACCTAAAAGCACCCTCATATAGTTTTCCGTAAATTTTTTGTTTTTGATTTTTAACAAACGCACCGTACAACTAGCTTCTATGCATCACAACAAGCTTAAAAGTACAAGAATTTTCAAGAAAAGATAACTTACAAGAAAGGGTTTCAAAAGCGAGTTAAGACATGATCCGACAACCCAAACGTTGTTTAAATGATAACCCGGGTACTAGAATCGACCCAAAACTTTTATGTCTTCATGTTCTCGATCAAAGTTTACAAAATTTAAGTGTGTGTGTGTTTAAAGTCAGACGAACCACAAGGAAAGAAAAAGGGAAGTGTGTGTTTTCTTAAACATGCAAAAGAGAGTGAAATGAATTTGGTCATGTAATGGTGTTTAAAGACAGTTTTTCCCAACATCTCCAAGATATATTTCAAAAGGATTTTTAAACTTTATTATCATTATAAAAATGTTTAGCTCAAACAAGGGACGTTGTAATATCAAAAGGATTGCAAAATATCGTAAGGACTCTGACACAAATCTATGATTTGAAGGCGAAAAAGAGTACAAGGAACCGATGCTGCAAACTGAATCCCTTGGAATGAATTGAAAGCTATGATGACTGCTGAGTATTGTCCGAGGACTTAAATACAGAAAATGGAGCAAGAATTGTGGAACTTATCTATGAAGGGATATGACATTGATGGATACGCTGATCGTTTCCATGAATTAGTTGTGATGTGTCATACTCTGGTTACACCCGAGTATAAGAAGATTGAACATTACATCAGGGAACTTCCCGAAAGAGTTCAGGGCAATGTAACATCATCTAAGCCTGCCACCATTCATGAGGTTGTTAGCATGGCTCGTGGTTTAGTGGATCAAGCGGTTCAGGCTAAAGCTACCAGAATCAGTGATAGCAACAAGAGGAAATGGGAAGATCAACAAAAAGGTCACAACAACAACAACCAAAACAACACCCACCACCATCAACAAAACCGAAGACAAGAAGCTGCTAAAGCTTATGTTGCTGCCCAACTGAAGGGAAAGATTATTTTGGGAATTTACCGTTATGAAACAAATGCAGCTGCATCATGACGGTTAGTGCCCTGCCAAGTGCGGAAATTGTCAGAAAATGGGTCATCTAGCAAGGGACTGTAGAGTTAAGACTCCTACCACACAGGAAGCAACAAGCAACATATAGTGACTTGTTATGGATGCGGGGAGAAGGGAAATTACAAGAGCAAATGTCCTAACAAGAAAAATAGGGGTGCTCGGGGAAGAGCGACCGGGGAGCCTCAGCAAGTCCCGAATGTGGTTACGGGTATGTTCTTACTCAACAATCACTATGCTAGTATTTTATTTGATTCGGGTGCCGATAAAAGTTTCGTGTCTACTACTTTGATATATCAGTTTTGTTTATATATGTTCTCTGAGGCACATTTCTTTTCTCTGCGGCAGAGGTAATAAGAGGGAAGAGTGCTTATAAGCTCTTAGTGGACCGACTTGATGATAGCTTTACCATTTCTTTTATAGTCATTTAGAATTTGAAGTTGAATTTAACTTTCGTTTAAACTTTGGAGACATAATTTATTTTCGTTTGTTAGTTTTTTTGGGTAAAGATCATTTATTACCAATTTACTTTTTCATTTGTACCTTAATGACCAACTTAACTTTTTTTGTACACATTACACCAACGAACTTGTTTGTTTTGTGATAATGTTACCCATATGACCGGCTAAATTTCCACGTTATTAATTTTTTTTTTTTTTCAAATGTGCTAATACACTCCACCTTGGCACTTAGGGTAAATGTCATTTATTACTAACCTACTTTCTCATTTGTACCGTAATGACCAACTTACTTTTTTTCGTACTCATTACACCAACGTACATTCAAATATTGTTCGACATCATCAATATGACCATAAAATGACTATAAAATGACTATATTACCCTTGTCTTCTTTAACACATTTACAATCATAATTTTTTTAAATCTTAATTTTTTAAAAAGTACTTTAACAAGTACTTAACAAAAAATAATTTTTTTTAAGTAATTTTTTAAATGTATGAATTTTTTTAAAAAATTACTTTTTAAAAAATTTCGTACTTTTATAAGTAATTATTCTTTTTTAAAATTTCGTACTTTATAAAATCTTAATTTTTTTAAAAGTTAAGAAAAAATTGTATAGGACAAATTGTATGACCTGGATTTGAAAACGTGGTGCGAGGTAAAGGTTGGTTTCCGGAAAAACTATAGGTGTTGTATCTTAAGTCAACTCATATTGATCTGAGTGAATGTAGAGAAGACAAGGGTAATATAGTCATTTTATGGTAATATTGGTGATATCGAACAAAATTTGAATGTGCGTGTGTATAATGAGTAAAAAAAAAGTAAGTTTTCCATTTTTCCACTTCTAAATTCTCCACCGTGAACTGTGAATTTAACTGCCTATTTAACCAAAACTAACATGCGCATCCTAACTTTGCTGAGAATATATTATAGGTGAAAAATGGGTGGGCATGTGGATTGGGTAAGCAATTCAAACAAAATGATATTTGAGGTTTTGCGTATTGAAACTACACACTAGCGACCCGTTAAAGATTATTTATATTTAAATCAGTTGTACTGGCTATATATGGTGTACATGTATGTCATAGCTCATAGTTCGTTTTCATGCTTATTCAATAGTTCAAATATATAAGACAAATTGTATGACCTGGATTTGAAAACGTGGTGCGAGGTAAAGGTTGGTTTTCGAAAAATCTATAGGTGTTGTATCTTAAGTCAACTCATTTTGATCTGAGTGGATGTAGAGAAGACAAGGGTAATATAGTCATTTTATGGTAATATCGAACAAAATTTGAATGTACATGGGTGTAGTGAGTACGAAAAAAAGTAAGTTAGTCATTACGGTACAAATGAGAAAGTATGTTGGTAATAAATGACCTTTACCCTAAAATATTTTTGCCAGCGTGTCAGTAACAAGTTGTGATATTGGTGATGTCAAACAAAATTTGAAAGTAAATTGGTGTAATGTGTAAAAAAAATGTAAGTTGGTCATTACGATACAAATGAAAAAGTAAGTTGGTAACGTTGTTGTTGGATGATAAAGTATTCTGTTTGCGTTTGTTTTGATGTGACCGTGGACCCATTCTCGGGTCGGGTTTTACACCAATTTCACCTTCAAAACACACACACACACACAAAATCATAAAATTGGTAAAAGAAAATGCAGAAGCTACTAAAAAGGAGAAGGATTTTGGTTAAAGAAGCGTATAAGTTTGGTGATCCTGATTCACTTGTGAGTTTATTTTCTTTTTCATTTCTACCGTTAAATTTGCTTTAATTTTGACTTTCTACTAGTTCAATTTTGACTTTTTTACTGTTAAATTTCCTTCAATTTTGATCTTTTACTGTTAAATAAGCTAATCCAAACACCCCCTTTAAGCTCATAAGTCTCAAAATAAGCCGAATAGGAAATATAAGACATATCAAATAAGCTTAGACAAATTAATGTTTTAGTTTGTTAGGTCAATCTTACTATTGTTACTGTTAACACTTAAATCCTCGGAATTTTGGGATTGCTTTTTGAAATTCAGGAAACATTTTTTTTCTGGCTTATGAGCTTTATTTAGCCTATGGACTTAAGTATAAGTCCATAAGCTCAAGTTGATAAATTATAAGCCGAAAAAAGTGTGCTTAAGCCCATAAAATGCTAATTTAGACATCACCCTAAACAATCGAAATTGATTATTTGCTGCATTAGACCACAATGATTAAGCCTTTATTTTGTGATGTCTGCTTGTGATAAATCATTGGATGGAATCAGCTTTGCAAACAGCAATATATTCATTATTATTATTGATCGTGCAGATTTATTAAGGCCAAGAGTGAAGTATCATTGGAAGATGTTGCTGCTCTTCTGGAATTTGGGCTGCAAGTATTTAATGCGTCACAAGACAAACTCTATGCTCAGGTGTTATATCCTGTTGCAAAATATTTCTAACGCGTGTCTGTTAAACCATTTTTTATACTGTCGTACTGAAACTGGAAATCACTTATGCTTGCTTAGGTGAGATGGGGAAATGTTCTTGTGCGATTGTTAAATAAATATCGCAAAAAGTTGACTTTGAAAGTGGAATGGCGCCCGTTTTACGATACCATGGTTCATACACACTTTACAAGGTACTTCCGTTTATTTATGTGCTATTTTGTTAATCAGTATACTGATAAAAATTTGATTTTTATTCAAGGGACTTATTTGTTTTGTTTTAGCCATTGAACTTTTATTATAAGCTTCATCGTTGGAAGTTGGCTTTGTGTTCAACTTGACTACTTCTCTAGTCATGATTTCCCTTTCAAATATGTTAGATCTATTACTACTTTTTACTGTATGAATAAAAAAGGGTTATTTTCATAAAAAAAAGTGACATACTATTTTATTAGTCCTGTTTTAGTCATTGATTTTTTTCGCACTTATGTATCGAAATTCAATAGTAATATACAACACAAAGAAAAAAGATCAAAACATGGAACAAAAAATAAAATTTCATAAATAACCGGAAATACGCGAAACAGATTAACCTCAAAAGTTAATAATAGTTAGTCTTTTTATTATGTTTGACTAGTCAGCTTTTTATTTGAAAAAAACGAAATAATCACAAAACACACAAGCAAAAAAATATAAGCGTTAAAGTACATTTTTGTCGTGTGGTTTGGGGCGTTTTCTCTTTTGGTTAAAATTCAAAAAGAGTTTGGTTTGGTCCAAAAGACATTAATTTCGTGTCACTTTAAGTCCAAAAGATATAGTTTCGTTCCACTTTTAGTCCAAAAATTTTAGTCCAAATTTACGGAATTGGACTAAATGTGGAACGAAACTATGTTTTTGGACCAAAACCAAAACATTTTTTGAATTTTGGACCAAAAGTGAAAACGCACAATACCACAAGGACCTTATAATGTACTTAACTCAAAATATAATCTTAATATATACTTGTTAGCCTTAATTTTATATAAGTCAAACAAGAATGTTATAGGTTTTATTAGTCGTAATTAGTCTTGTTTAAGTAATAGGCTAGTCGGGTTATTAGGTGGGTTTGTAATCTAATTTTGTCTATGTTCGGTGCTCAAGCCGGGGGGGTGGGGTGGGGGGGGGGGACCAAGTAAGATAGCCAGAGCCCGGCCTAAGATAGGACAAGACCCACATGCCACGTAGGGCTCAAAGGTTATAAATAGGGACCCTCTCCACACATGGAGGAGGGGTGTTTGTTACATTTCTTACACTTGTGGTGTGTGTGTTATCTTCCACTCCTCCTTTCTCTCTCTAATAAATCTTCTATGTTGTCATATTTATTCTCTTTTAGTTATTGCTTATTGGTAGGGATATAGGTTACGTTTTTAGGATAACCTTTTGGTATCAAGAGCTCGGGTGGGTTTAGTTGTTTTGTTGTTGTAAGCTTATTCGAGCTTATTGGTTCGCTTTTATAAAGGCTTATTTTTATTTTTATTTTTTTCTTCCCACTCTTTCGTCTTAATTTTTTTCTTCTTTTCACAAATTTCATCTCTGTTCACTTTTTTTTTTTCTTCACAAAGATGCTTTGGGCTTAGTGTGGTTAATTTCTATTTTGGGTTTTTTCCTAATATTTAGTAGGGTGCGTTTTTGTTGTAGTTTGAGTAAAGAAAAAAAAAAGAAAACGTCAAGAACAGTTTTACAAAAAGGTGGTTACTCAGCTTATTTGTTGCTATTCTGTTGAGGTAAGACGACCTAGCAAGGGGACGGGCTTGCAACACTTCAAAGAGGAAGCCGAACTTAGATCAAAATAACTTGAGACCCGAATAGTTATTCACCTAAAGGATTCGATCCTAGCAAAGTTTAAAGACAAACCGATCTTGTTCAAGTTTAAAGACCGAACTAGTCAAGTTCCTATAGGAACTATCTAGTCATTTTTCTAGGACACCGATCTGAGTAGTTTTTCGTTTAAGGGGAACGTACTAGCTGGAAGACCCGATCTAGCCAAGTTTCTTTAGGAACCGAACGAGTTCAAGTCCTCATCAACCGATCTAAACCGATATCTAGTGTGAACCGAACTAAAATATGAACCGAACTAACTCAAACACGGGCAAATTTTTACTCGTTTTTAAGTAATTTTCGGGTTTTTCGGTTTCGAGTGTCGTTTAACTACGGGGCTCATAACCTATAACCATTGAGAATCGTGATCATTTTTCGATTCATCGTGATGTAGTTATTTTCTACCGAACGATAAAGATCGAGCCCTGTAACAAGAGTAAAACCATATAAAAAGGGGGTTTTTTTTGATGTTTTCAAAATGAAAGAAGAGGGATCTTGATGGGAGGAAAAACAATTTTTATAATAATTAAATATTCAAAATTTAAAATGGTCGGGATTAAAGACAATTCATAGGAAGTCTTTCTTTCTCGATTTATTCCTCAAGTTGAAATGAGGTTACGCCGTAAGTTCCTTACAAGTTATATTCAACATTAGTCCTCCAACGTGAATGTTTATTCACCGTTAGTCTTATTTAAGTTTTAATCAACGTACTCATTTTAAGTTGAAAAGTTTGTGCAAGTTCATCGTTTAGCTCAACAACATCGTTAACGAAAGTTCCCGTTCTCCCACATCTTCAAAACACCAACAACATAATCAATGTACACCCCCACCCCCAGCGTCCCCCCCGTTACCTTCCTCCTTTGCGTCGTCCTTATTGTCGACTAATCCCCCCCCCCCACCCAACCCCCCACCACCCGCCCCCGACAACAGATTCCATTCTTTTCTCGGTTTTTAATCAAAGACTTGTAAAATCCCGTGAACATTAATTGATTTCAATCCACAACAACAATCAATTTACCTACTTAGGATCTGATATCCATTCACAACATTAAAATGTCAAATACCAATACCAATTTGCAAACTCCAACATCAAGTGTTCTTCACAATGACACAATTTCTTTCTTGTTCGACTTCTAATGGAAAGAGAAGACACATACTTTAAAAGAAAAATGCTGAAAAGTCTTTAGTGGCAAGTAAGTCTCCATTCAGTTTCTCACATATTATTTTATAAAGATTTTGGTTACAATGCCTATCTTCAAAAAGAATCATTCTCTCAAGGACTTGGATTTACTAGAACATCTTTCTTATAAAGAATACTTTCTCAGACTGATTGCAAGACTATTTTGACAAAAAGCAGAACAACGTTTGAAAATGCTTTTAATTCAGAATTCAAAGAGCGTATGCAGAAATATACAAGATTTGATGCTCAATCCTTACAAGATGCAATGATCTGTAACATGGATTCCATTGGGAAATACATGCTTGAGATAATTCTTCATCAACAACGGACTCCGCAATTGTTGAAACAAAAGAAGTTGATGAGACACACGTTCATTCAAAATCCAATTCAAGCATTTGAATGTTTTAAATTCATTGGAAAGTTTGTTTTAGTTGTCATACAATAAACACTTGTTCTTGAGAAGAAGACAGTAATTCAGAGACTGCATCCAGCAAATCAGTAAAGGAAAGCAGCTTGAATTCTGAAACAAAAGATGTGCATGCAATCAAATACAAGATGTCAAAAGCAAAAGAAAGATGCATGGCATATTTTTGATCTCTTCATTCACACCTTCAAGTTCTTTCTAAAGAAGACTTAAAAGGCACTCGTATCGAACATGGATTCAAACGGGCATTCATGTCACTCTTTGGTCAAGATGCTGATACTTTCACAAGTACAATGCTCCTCAACGTAGTCAATACAATACAAACTTGGAAAAAGATTAAAATTTCTAGGAAGATGGATCCATGGCAGCCTTTTGGGTGGTGGGTAAACAACCAGTTTCAGAAGTTCATCGATTCACAGTTTACTTTGGATTATGACAGTCAAATGACAGACAAGTACTTTGTTGAATACACTAGAATCGAGGTTAAACACTTCAGAGATACACTACTCCAACACATGGGTAATGTTAAGAAGTCCGTTGCTGAAAGAACACGTCATCAAAGATAGTATGATAGAAGGGTGAATAAAAGACAGATGCAGACGCAAGAGAGTAAGATTGATACGGGTAAAGCAGTAGATGATGATTTGGTTGTCACAGAAAGCAGTGGAACAAAATCAGCAGTGCAAGATGACAATAGCAGGTCAGGGAATGATACTGATGCATGATTGATGCAGATATTTATTACACCCGGTTTTTAAGTCATTGACAGTCGTCAATAAATTACTCTATTTATTTTTAATATTGTACGCGGTTGCTTTGATTTCATGAATTAAAGTTTTTTTAAAGCAGCGTAAAGTCAAAAAGTAGCGTTCAATGTAAAAGGCATCAAACATTTAAATGTGTTACATCAAGCAAGGGTTTATATAATTATTTTGAGATTAATTATTAACTTTGTTCATTTTATTTTATTCGGATACGTAAAGTGTATACGTTTCGAGATAAATTGGTTTGGCACTCCCGGAACCACCAAACAAACTTTTTTCGCTTCAACAAATAACCACATTTTTACCAATACAGAAAATAATTAGTCAAAAACATCACTTATATCATCTTATTGCGGAATTATGGCCATTGATTCCAAAGATATAAGAAATAATTCCACACTTTGGTCAAATGTGCTCAGACATCCTCATTAATACTAGCCATGCTTGGCTCTTTGGACAAGGACCAAGACCAAAGAGTCTTCCTTTGAATACCCAATGGACTTGTTCCTTGGACGCCTATTGCATCTTTTGGGACTAGTTATACACTGATATAATATTCCAAGCAGCAAGTAAACTCATATATTGCAAAGCACTTAAGTAAAAATCACAAAAACCCTCCCTTTTTGTGCTCTCTAGCCCACGGCACAAACCAAGCACCCAACACAAGCCATACAAAAATTTTATTCAACCTATACACTCCTACACACATCTATCCTAAGACATTCTAAGATATTTCCAAGCATTGGCTAAGCATTTTCAAGTAATAATCAAGAAAAGAGAAGTTAGGGTTTTCATTTGGAAACTAGGGTTTCTTGGTTATAATCTTGGGTTTTTTTTAAGTCTTAAAACAAGGGTTTAGCACTTTTTTTCATCATCCTACTCATCTCATTAAGGTTACCTTAAGCCCTTAAACTTTTTCATTTATATGATTATTGCATATGTGATATTTATTATAGTTGTAATCTACCATTAGGACATGTTTAACTTGTCAACTTGGAATTTTCTTTGTAAATTATAGTTTTATGAAACTTCTACAATGTTTTATGGTTAGGGTATTATGAAGTTATAAATGGATACCTAATTTTTTACATTCTTAATTAAGCTAAAAAGTCTTAAAGTGCGTAAAACATAAAAACTAGGTCAAAATTGGACTTATGAATGTTAGTTAAACATTCTGTCCCATAGGTGTCTTAAAATAACGTATTTTATTTTTTATAAGATAATACTTTTCACGGTCGATTTACAAAAAATAAAAAACTTGTCAAATAGGATTAATAATAACGAAAAAGTTATGCTAAAAAACAAGTTATACGCTATTATACCGGAGTTTAGTAGTAAAAGATTTTTATAAATAACATTTTATAAAATTGTATAAAAAGCAAGTGTTGATATTTTTAACACATATACATATTTTTGTTGATTCCAAAATGATAAGAATTGTAATTTTTCAATTAATATCGAACGAGTTATGAATTTCGCAAAGTGTTACGTCAATTAATACTTTTATAAAAACTTTTTTATTAAAAGTTTCTATTCATGACAGTAGAAAAGTTATATTTTTGTAAACTCATGAAATTATAGAACTTTCAAAACGAGAAAACGTCCTCGAAGAATCTGGTAAAATCGGAGCTATAACGAATAAAATAACGGCATTTACGACAACGAATTCGATTTCAAATAAAGCCACGCTATGATAGGTGAACAGTAAAAGTTACTGTTTCACCAGAAGGGTATAAATATGGAAAATGTCAAATTATGGTAAAACTCGTCCTAATACGAAAAAGTTATGGGCTTAAGAAAACGTTCAAAATCGGGCTAAATCGCAAAAGTTATGCTAGTTTACTAAAACGATAATTATTAAATCGTTTTTAACTTTTTAAACGTAATTTTACCAAAACCATTAGTTGGTGATTGAACTATATAGAATTATTTGTGGTTATCAAAGTACTATATTACTAGGGAGTTTCATAATGAGGCCTCTTCGGATGGCGTTTCGACGAGTTGTTGGATTTACGATTTAAAGTGTCCTAACTCCTCGAACGTCATGTCATGACCTCTTAAATTATGATAGCCCGAACGATAGTACGATGTAACAACTATAAGATTATATTCAAGTACTCGGTACTTATACGACCTATGATAATTTAGGTTGCATTCGATCTTTTACGTGACGCTTTATCTGTGATATTTGGATTATCTGAACTCAAGGTGAGTTCATAGCCCCCACTTTTTACGATTTCAATGATTTCTAATTATGGGGTGGAACATACTTTGTTTTATTAAATTGGACGCACAGTTATTGATTACATGTTGCTAAGTAGCGATAACCCAAGATAAGCATTTTATCTGAAACTGTCAATTGCATAGATGTAGTTGGGAATTACATTATGTGAGCGCGAATGTTATTTAATAGATCTATTCGGGAAACGACCTCCCCGTTCGGGTGACTAGCTATCACCGAGAACGAACGTTATAGCATGTCGAATTTAGGATGTTTTCGGGTTGAACATCTAATCGGGCAGAAATTGCAATATATAGTTTAATTGCAAGAAAGATGGTACGAGCTCAGTGTCATGGCCAGTGTAATGTAATCTGAGTTTTGTGATGGTGCATGGTGATGCATTATAACGGGAAAAGGTCTTGCTGGTCCTACATATTTTGATTTTATCAAACCTATAATTTCACCAACATTCTTGTTGACGTTTTTTAAGCAATGTTTTCAGGAGGTCTAATAGCTTTGGGGTTGCCAGGGATTGGATTGGGTTACATTTTGGATTGCAGTTTAAAGATTTAGGGTGCATCATATTTGGGAAATGTATTGTCAACTTTTGTATTATTCAACAATGAAACAAAGTAAAGCGATATGCTTTTGTATTAAGTCTTTCAATTAAATCCAAGGTGCTCGCCATTTTCAACGACTTTTCGTGTCGTTCTTATATATTCTTGTGCTATTTGATCTTGAAGTAACACGCCCCAGACCCTTATTCTGCTGCGACCCAATTTGGGGGTGTTACACACAAATTTAATACCTATTTATGAAGGATGAGCCATATGGTGAGGTACAATTGCGGTTGACTGTATTATCTATGCTATAGGACAACTACATACTGAGAAACCTGAAATCATTAATGAAGGTTGGGTTGGACTCTAATATTTGACAACGTCAATGTTAAAAGTCTATGCTTGATTCATCACTTGATAAACCAGACAACTGGACTCCTTCAAAACAATCCTCGGAGTCTGAAATATTTATCAAAGGGACCGTGTGCCAATTTCAATTAGCTTTTTTCAAGAATGGAAGCCAAATGTATTTGCTCTCGAACTTAAATATCAAAATCAAAGCTTTAAATCTAGGGCAACATGGTCTAATTTTGAATGAATCTAGTAATTAAAAACCAAGATTAAAAAGGAAATTAATGTACTTGTAACAAATGAAAATCGTTTTAGAACATTAGTGTGGCCTAACAATTACGTAAGCAAAATGAGACTTTGAAAAAGCATTACAAGATTTTGTATGATTCTATTAAAATTATCGAGATCTAAGGACTATAGAACAGACAATCTTTTTGCTTGTTAAAATGCTGATTTTAAAAGCTCAGATTCAGGAATTTTTTTTGCATTTGCTGCTTTTTAATAAATGAGATTAAAGGAAGTTAAAAGAAATTATGTAGATAACTAAGTTTGCTCTAAACATCAGTCTTGGAGAAACCGGTTTTCATATTCACTAAGAAACCAATCAGTTGTTAGACAAAATCCTGAATGCTTTTAAATCTGGAAAGGCCTTCTGATGTCATAATACATTTGGTTTGCCTCTAGTTGATGGGAATAACAATTTGTCCAAGACCAAAGTAACTCAAAATCTATTTGCCTATGAGAAGAGATTCCGTTTTTGCAAAGCCTGATCATATATTGCATCGAGCGAATCATAGAATAGTTCTAAGGAACATGCCAAAGATTTATTCAAATGACATTGGGTCACAACACGAAATTTTCAGGAATTTTAAATTTCCTATTGTTAACCCTTGAATTTTTTGGTTCCGACTTGACTTTTTATTTTATTATTTTGACTTTTACGGTCTATATAAATGTTTACCGCGTAGCCTCATGGTAAAATTTGTGAAACGTAACTTTAAATAATAAAATCATAATTACTATTATTATCGCTCTTTTTCAAAAAAAAATTCTAACTTAGTTGACTTGGGGAGACGGAAAATATTTATGTTATTTCCTAAGTTGCTTATCAAAAACGACCCGCTAAATCCATTGTTTTCACGACTCGGACTTAAAGCAGTTTGATGTAAATCGAATAATTCCGGGACAAACAAAACTTTAGCAGTTTTACCCGGAGACCTGAAACCAAGTAGATAATGACTAAAAAATACCCTCGCCTAAATTTTGGAATAACAACGGTACTGACACAAAAATAATTAAATTTATATTTAATTATCACTTTTTATTAAATAAAAATATTTAATAAATTATTTAATATTTTATTCAAAAGCGGTTATTTAAAAACGTGAATACTCAAGTTAAAGTTTATTTTTCAGACGAAGCTCACCTGGGATACCTAATAAATAAGCTAATAACTTTTGAATAAGTTTTATGAAAACTTTTATAAAATAAAGTCATGTAAATACTCATTTTTTTATGGGAAAAACTTATTTGGAAAACAATGGCGCAATTTCGTAATTTAAATCAATCGTTAACTTACCGAAAGGTGTCCCGAACCAATATTTACAAAAGATTACACACTTAGTCCTTCTAGAAATATTTACAACATTAATCCCTAAAGTTCTATTCACTTGTCACTTTGTTTTTAAACTTTTGGGTATATATACCCAACCCTAATTAGGGTTTCTTCATTTTTCATAACCATCACACACACACTTTACCCCCCATCCCCCTCCTTATATTTTCCACGGAGCTCCATTCTTGTCGGCTAGATCCCGAGGCGGATTCCGGCCATCCACCGCCGCTGCCACACCACCAGTCGCCCGACACCATCACCCCCGTCACCTCCACGCTCAACATCACCCTCCACATCCACCACTTCATCTCCTCCGAACTTCGTCACATCTCATACCCCATGACACCACCTCCATCCCCGCTGCCTCCACGCCACCTCCACCATGGTTGCCACCAACAGGTGACACCACTACTCTCTCTTCGCCACCATCGTCACCACCTCTATCATAACCACCACCAACCGACGCCACCGAATTGTATGAATCATAAACTGTTAATTTTCAACAATAAAAGCAACATAATTTTACATTTGTCTAGTTTTAATCATTTGATTTTTCTTGCACATATGTATAAAAATAACAAATCTGTTGGTCGGATGTTCTGCTACAGGAATACGGGACCTGAGGGATGGAGGATAAGACAACGACATTTCGAGATGGTCACGTCCCTTGTTCGTTCCTGCCGGAGGTTCTTTCCACCAGGTTCTGCTAATGAGATATGGTCTGAGTTTAGGTAATATTTTAAATGTCATTGATGAAAATATAGAATAGTATTAGCCAATGCGTTTATTGTATCTACTTATTGAGATTGTTGCAAGTTTTATGGCACTAATGAAATACATTTTTCAGTTTACTACTTGAAAATCCATGGCATAACTCGGCTTTCGAAGGTTCTGGATTTGTGAGACTCTTCCTTCCTACAAATGCGGAAAATGAAGACTTCTATTCACGGTAATGTACCGATACATGTTTCATTTATCAGCAAGTAAAAGCAAGTTACTAATACTATATTGATCACTTTGTGTGTCATGACAGTGAATGGGTCAACGCATGTATTCTTCAGTGGGATTCTATACCAAATTGTCAGTTCTGGAACAGCCAATGGGCAGCTATCTTGGCTCGTGTTATTAAGAACTACAAATCTAAAGACTGGGAGGATCTTTTACCTGAAATATTCAGTCGATTTCTGAACATGTTTGAGGTACTTTCTACATATATGGTCTAGTATTTAGCTTTACATGATTTACTAAGCTGCTTTTCATTTGTCCTGTTTTTGTCATTCTACTTTCTTATGCACATATGAGTGATTAAAAGATGGTTTTGTTTCCGGTTTGGGTCTTTTATAACAAAAACCCCTAAGAAATGGGCTTTAAAAATTTGGCATTTCTATATAAAAATGTTAGATTTATGCATAAACAAAGTTGCAGGTCTAAAAATGACCCAAACACAATGGTAAATCAAATTATAATGACTCAAACGTCCAGAATCAGGGCTAATGACTAGAATGAGACAAATTGAAGTACACTGGTGTTTCATAGCAAGAAATCCTAAATGAAATATGTAGGCAATAACGAGATAATATAACTTGTGCAGGTGCCTGTGGCAAGTGGAGGTGGGTCCTACCCTTTTACTATCGATGTTCCAAGGAATACAAGATTCTTGTTTACCAATAGAGCACACACTCCAGCTAAGGCCATTGCAAAGTCGATCGTAAGATCAATATTCCAAGCCATCAAACGGTGTTCATTTTTCTTACATATTTGGTTCCTAATATATCTTCTTTCTTCATATTTCAGGTTTACTTGCTAAAGCCCGGCAGCTTGGCGCAACAGCATTTTGACAAATTGGTCAACCTCTTAGAACAGTTTGTTTTCTAGTTATTAAACTTGAATTTTCAATGAATTGTGTGGTTAAAATGTGTATTTAAACGATTTATTACTTCTTGTAGATATTACCACCCATCTAATGGTGGTCGTTGGACTTACTCGCTTGAAAGATTATTGTTTCACTTGGTATACACATTTCAGAAACGCCTACAACGAGAGAAAGAGTAAGAGTTATCATTCCTTTTTGGTATCTTTTTAATTTTTTAATTTAGATATTTAATTTCTTATTTAAAAAATTGCCGCTTCAGGAATGAACAGATTGGATTATGTCTAGGACAAAAAGAAAGGGAATCTTTTGTAACTACTATCTTGAAGTTAATCGATCGTGGTCAATACAGCAAAAATGAAAGCCTTTCTGATACTGTTGCGGCTGCAACGTCTATTTTGTCTTACGTGGAGCCCTCATTAGTTCTACCCTTTTTAGTGACTCGGTTCCATATGGCTTTAGAAACGGTCAGTTTCATAACATGTTTCTAAAATGTTCTAGTAATTGGAATTATGAATGTTGTCTCATAGGTCTCACTCACTCCTATCTTGTTTTAGATGACAGCAACACATCAGTTGAAGACAGCCTTGACATCAGTTGCTTTTTCTGGACGATCATTGTTTTTTATGTCTTTATCTGCTTCATCAATGGAAACAGATGATGCTAATGATGCTAATATGTTTCGTGATCTACTGATGATTTCACTCACGAATGCATTGCTTGGGATGGATGCTAATGATCCTCCTAAGACTTTGGCAACAATGCAACTCATTGGTTCCATATTTTCCAATGTAATTACATTGATAAACATGAATGATGAGATTGTTCCAGTTTTGTGTAAACTTGTATTTAATTGAACTTCTAACTGCAGATGGCAACGTTGGATGATGATATGGATACACTGGCATTCATGCCTGCAGAATAGTTTTCAGAATGGCTTGATGAGTTCTTATGCCGTCTTTTTTCTTTGTTACAACATTTGGAACCTAGTGGTGTTTTGTAAGTACTTTCATTTTGGCTTATCTACATGTTTACCCCCTCTAGTTTGTTTGGTAATTTATAAAATATGATGTATTGCAGAAATGAAGATGCACATTCACCTGCGACATCTGGAACATTCCTTGTTGAAGACGGTCCTCGGTATTTCTGCATGTTGGAAATATTACTCGGAAGACTTTCAAAATCCCTGTATAACCAGGTAAAATCTTTTGTCTCCAAGTTAAATTGAAGGGTAATGGTTTAATCTATGAACTTTCATCCAATGGAAGGTTTAAGCTCAACTTTTTTTCGTCATATTTATATTGGTCACTTTTTGGTGTGTTCGAAATTAACTGACAAAAACAAAGTTTAGGACAAATAAATGTTAGGGCGCCAGAAACATGGCGTAAAAGTGACCCAGAATTTTTTTGAAGGGATTAAACCATGTGAAAAGAGTTAAAAGTTTGGTTGTTTTTACTATTATTATTCCTTTCTTTAAACCTATTAAAATATTCATTCTTTTATGTGTAGCTGTTCCATTTTGTTATCTCGTAAATGAAATCCGGGAGATCGGCATTCTTGGTGGATGTTCTTGTTGGGTTTCTTTACCCTGTGATCTCATTACAGGTGCGTAATATATTTACTAATAAGATAAATCATCATTCATATTTATGAAATTTTTATTTGTTTTGCAAGGTAATCTGTATTGATAAGTTGATTATTGTTATTGTTATTATGCAGGAAACGTCAATTAAAGATTTGTCAATACTGGCCAAGGCAGCTTTTGAGCTATTAAAATGGAGAATATTCCCAGACACTCATCTACGAAAGGCAGTATTGATCCTTTTTATCTTGAGCAGATGATCCTAACTGGCGAACGCGATCCGCAACTTTGACTTTTCTTCGCAGCTTTATGTAAGCAGGTATGCGTCTCTGCACGTTGACAATAACAATTTTTTAACGTAATATCCATGGAAATATCTGTAATATTGCTGTTTTGGCAGGCACACTTTCATCCTCTCAAACGATGAGAAAAAGAAAATCTGGAAGACGTTGAGAAGCTACTTACAGATAACCAAGTAGAGGCAAGTTTTATTCCCTTGTTACTTTTTGTATCAGTTAACTAATGATATTTTATTATAAATATAAACAGTACTGAAGTTTGTGTGTTTGTGAGCTGTGCAACAGGTGAGGGAGCATGCAGCCGCGGTTTTAGCAGGCCGAATGAAGGGTGAAGATGGAGACGAAGCTTCAAAAGAGAAGAAAACAAAGGTTGGTCTCATCTATTTTTATAATTGTCTGTTGTGGTTATCATGTTTTTTTTAATCTGTTTCGACAATTTAAAACTGTTTTAACGGGTCATTTCAGTAATTATATTGTTTGTCGACCTGCAGAAACGCAACTGGTGGTCCTTCAATTGCTTCTATACATGGTCGTGTTCTTGCACTGGCTGCTTGCGTGTTGTCAGTTCCTTATGAAATGCCAAGGTACATTCTTATTGCAAAAAGTTGCCTATCTTTTCACTTCAAATCAGAAAGGGGGTTACTCTAAATGTTTATGATTTTAATTTGTTTTTGTTTTAGCTGGTTGCCTGAGCACACCATCACCTGTCAAGTCCACCGTTACAAAAGCAAGCAGTTGCCTATCTTTATACTTTAATGCATTTGCTAATTTGAGAAAGTTATAAAACATAAAAAAGTTAATGAGAATATTTTTTAAAGAAAAAAAGGTATATAATTTAAATAAGTCATTACACAGGTATAAATTTTTTTAAAAATTACTTCTTCTGGGGAAATAATTATGGTAAATGTCTTGTATAAATGAATGACTACTCCATTCATAATATAAACCCTTAAACCCTTATTTTAAACAAGAAGAAATTCATCCAATCGGTGTTTCCAGGACGAAGAAGTTTGAGGTAACTTGATCTCTTTTACCATGATGCTTAATTCATGATACAAACCAGGTGGTTGTTGGATGAAGTTTGACTATAATAATGCAACACAAAAATTTTAGGGTTTCATTAAAAAACTCAAAAAAATACATATATGTTTTAAAACGAGAATTCGTGTTTTGTACTTGTTCTTGTGTTTGATTTGATTTAATTAATGTGAAAATACATATATGTTTTTTGCATGTTTAAAGAATCTAAGTTTTCTTTGTCCATGAAATAATAATATTTATTTTTTCAGTATTTTTAAGACAATTTCTTCTTCTTGTTGTTATGTATGTGACGTGTCAGAGTCATCATGTGAGTGAAGTGATGTTGTTGGGGGCTAGTTTTGTCAAACTTTTTAGGGTTTCATTAAAAAACCGATTGTTTTTTCAATTGTTAATTAATTTTCATCATCAAATGGAGGATTTCGAAACCAGGTTGATTTTGAATTTGTAATTTCATCAATTATTGTATTTTGGGAGCTAGGGTTTTAATTATTGTTAATTGATATGTACAAGTTCTTCTTAGTTGTTAATTACTTCTTTGTTTTATCTACCAGGTTGTTAATATGGGCTCGTGTCACGGATCTCTGTGTGCCAAGGATGATACCGTTAAGTGGTATCCTGATACCAAAGCTGAGATTACCGTAGGTGTTCCGATGCCGCCACCCCTCTCAACAGACGGTAGCTTCCTCATTCGTCTTTTATTGTTATTAGTATACTTCACTGCTCATTTTACGCTCTCATAATGATGTACCTATATGAGTATACTAACAACCTGCTTTGTTTTGTAATGTTTTTGCAGCCACAAATGGCGGCATCCCTACAAGCAGGGTCACGTGGAAATTTCAGCCCCCCCAAATGCACAGGCATATGATAATCGAGGTAACTACGTTGTTTTGTAAAATTAATCATGACAATAACGATTCTACTAAACTTTAATCATTTTCTGCAGCTTGATTGCCCTTTACTGGAATCGGAATTTGATGACGCGATACGATGTTCCAAGGTTACGATCGGTGCGTCCGGAAGTCAGGTTAGGCCCCTTTTTTATTTCTTTTATTTATTTATTTATTTTATTTTTTTGTCTTTGTATGATTTTACTCAACTTGCCTACTGAACTTGCCTACTCAACTTGTCATATGGACAGCAAGTGGAGGCACTTGGGTATGAGGCGCGTGACAAGGTGTTTGCTGACACCGACATTTGTTATATACAGATGGAGGCTCCTCTTTACCGGAATATCGGTTTTAAGGTATGATTATATCCCAAATTTATTTTCCGTTATTATAACTCACATGTGAATACCGGGTATTATTTTTTTTATTTCCAGATTCCTAACTTGAGGGTGGTCGATGCAAATGGAAAGTGGCTTGAGGACCGTAAAGTATACCAGCTCAATGTTTATTTCCATGGGGGGAAAGAAGATTGAAGCAGTCTCGATGAATTCCTCCAAAGGCGGTGTGCAATGTGTTGGGAACAATATAACTAAGTATCACTAGGATTAAGCAACTTAAAAAGGTCGTCGACCATTATTTTTCTTTGGTTATGTACTAAGTAGTATGCAAATGGACTATGTTCACCGTCTGTACAGTTTACGTATGTATTGCTTATTCGGCAGAATTTTTGCTATGCCGAAACATATTTGCCTCAATTCAGATTATCAAACAAACATGAAAAACACACAAAAAAACACAACGTATGACTGAAGTGCTTTCATTTATTAACCATACATTACATTCATAAACGACCCAAGCTTCATAAAACATACACACCTTAACCAGCTTCATAGTAGGGTCGGGTTGACCCGATAAGGCTTATCGGGTCGGGTTAAAGCGGGTTAAAAAATATTGTCGGGTTGTTTAGACCCGAACCCGATAACCCGATAGTGTTATCGGGTCGGGTTCAGGTTAAATAATTAATGTTATCGGGTTGACCCGATAAGACCCGAAAACATTTTTTTTTTTTTTTTTAAAACGCCCAACACTATTAATATGCAATATGCATGAAACAATCTACTATCGGATAAAATAAACGTTAAAAAACGTATAAAAAAATAAACATTTTTTTATTTTTTAAAACGCCCAACACTATTAAAAAACGTACGTACAAAAAACATATATTAAAGATATAAAATAAACGTTAAAAAAACGTATAAAAAAATTCGGTTCAAGTATAAATAAAACATTAAAAAAGCGGTTCAAGTACAAAAAACTTTAAAAAACGTATAAATAAAATCGGTTCAAGTCAAATAAAACGTTAAAAAACATTTAAAAAATGTATAAAAAAATTCGGATCAAATATAAATAAAACGTTAAAAAAGCGGTTCAAGTATAAATAAACGTTAAAATGTATAAGAAAACACTAACAGGGAACCCGCGCTTCGCGGCGGGATGTTATATTGCGACATTTTATATCGATTTCAAACTTTAAAGTATACAAAATTTGTTATATATTTATTTTAATGACATTATAATGACAAATTGTGAAAAAAAAAGTATAATTATTAAACACTATAAACTTGCAATTGCTAATGTACTGGTCCAAAAATATTGGTTTAGATTAATTAGTTACAAGGGTTATTGAACATGGCTTTCTTTACTAATACAATGGAATGGGCTCATATTTTGACCCATTATTTCTGTCAAAATCTTGTGGTATGATTACTCGACCGTTAACAAGACCTACTATGTTATTTTCCATTTTCTCAATGTGGTCAAAAGAGAGTTCATTATGTTGGTTCAATATGTTCCTCAATTTGTTCCTCGTGACGTTCCATACTCGTCTTATGAGAACTATTTCCTATCTCAAATGCTTGAGGTTGGGCAGAAGTAGAGGAGGATGATCGGTCACGGCCTTGTTTATTAGGTGGCAATAATTCCAATAATTTCTCAGGACGAAAGAATTCTTGAGGATTAAACATTGGTGATAACATTGGAGATGGAGGCACAATAGTTGGTGGTGGAATAATAGCATCATATGCATGCATGACCTTCATATAGGGGTCATCATGAAAAAGTGAAAGAGTTGGTGAAGCTATTGGAACTAAACCAGCTGAATTATTTGAAGATTCAGAAGAAATATTTCCCGGTGAAGCTGAGAAATAGTCCGGGGAAGCCGGAATATAGTCAGGAAAGTTAGAGGAAAAAGCATCCTTGATATCGAAAGTAGGGTGGTTGGGAGAAGACATCGTGCTGTTAACAACCCAGCGGTAAATAACATAAGTTATTTATATAATAGTATAATAGTTATGTATCTTTACATACTATTCGAGAAATGCAGTGGCACGGAGGACTTTCCTGGAAAAAGTAGTTATAGTTAAGGTTTTAACCTTGTTCTCTATAACCGTGGCTCTTGATACCAATCTGTAACACCCCCATTTTGACAAATATAGCAGCGGAAGCTAATTTTTAGGGTATTACTTTATGAATCAATAGTCACAATCATAGAAAACGACTCATAAAAAGACGTTTTAGAAAATTTAGTTATCATTCAATAATATCAGAGTTTTACAAAAGGAGGTCCCAAAAATCTACATGAAAACATAAAGTTTGAATGATAACAAGTTTGGACGTCCTCAAGTCCAATGCCACTCTGTGCCATAAGTTGCACAATTACCTCAGATAAACATGCTAAAAGGGTCAACACAAAGGTTGAGTGAAATTCATAGGTTTGAAATGTAATGGTTAAATACAAGTCATCATAATAGTAATAATTGCAATGAATACAATTATCATGGAAAACAGTATTATTGCCCTAGGCTCATGCAACCAAACATTAACATGGAAATCACCTCAGTGACATTAGTGAGGAACAAATGTCCTCGTGGAAAGGTAACTTGCCAAAGTTACTCATTGTTCTCAAATATAGTGCGTTTGGTTACCCCATATACGGGTACACCAACGGGAGTTGTCACCCCCAATAGATCTATCCATAATATTCGCGTTCACTCACAAGTGACTAATGGTTCATGATTAAGAAATATTGGCAGTGAAGTCAAACTTAGGCAGTAATATATCAGGATAGCATATAGTTGAAAAAAATACTTGTATTCATGGTTTATAGCATGTATCCCCCTCGCGGGTTTAAGAAGCATTCAAAAGATTAAAATGCGAGGCTATGAACTCACCTTAACAGGGAAATCCGATTGATGGCAAAAGTATATCAAATGAAATGCGTCCGTATGGTAGTACGATGTTATCTACCCGGGCGGGAAAGTTCAGTATCAAATGAAAGTAAACAGCTTCGTCACGCAACCTGGGGTAACATGTCAAGTCTTAGTTTGATTGTTTATATTTCAAAAACTTCATAAAGTTTAACATCTATATTACTTTGGTTTATTAATTTATGGAAATATTATATCACTGTTCGGGCTATCATAATTCAGAGGTCATGTAGTAAACGTTTGAGGAGCTAGGACACTTTAAATCGTAAATCCAACAACTCGTCAAAACGTATACCCAAATGAAATCCCCTCACATGAAACTCCCTAGTAACTTGATACGTTTTAGTTTAAATGATAAGATTTTATCATTTTAAGTTTCTTCAAAAGCTAGTGGATGATAAATTATGTTAAATATATAACATAATTAATTTATGGTGTTTCGATCGACGAATAATAACGACAAATGTGATCGAGTCTTTTAAGTATATTTTTATAATTAATATAAACATATTACTTTTTATACCCTTGAAAATATGAAAATGACAATATATTAATTTATAACTTTAAACCTTTTATATATATTATATATATAATTAACCTTTAACTTTGAAAGTTGGCAAAACAGGGCCTTGGGGTTTTAAGTTTAGGATAATTACATTTTCAGCCCTTTTAGTTATTAAGTTTCAGAAATTTACAATATATATACCTTTGCATGAAACCATTTGCGAATTAAGTCCAAAATTCATAATAGTTGTATTTTTTTCAATCTAGAAATCAATTTGCAGGTTATAGCTTATTACAATAAGCTAAAATAATTTGGTTTTGCAAGCTTTAACAAGCTTATAGCTTGTGAAAAAGGCTTATGAGCTTGAAATTCCAAAAATGGGGCGTTTGGTTTTAAAGTCATAACCCGATGGATTAAAACTTTTAAGGTTTGTTTCAAAGCTTATAAAAATGATAAAGGAGCTTATTAGAATAGCTTATAGGATCAGGTTATAGCTTATTAGAGTTTAATAAAATGGTTTTAAGGGTTTAAAGAGGTGCGTATGGTTTAGGAAAACCATACGTATGGACTTATGATTCAAGGGTTTATTCCATGAGATTATAGAAGATATATAAAAGCTTATAAAGGATCTAAGAGCTTATTGAACAAGTTATGATGCTTACTTGAGCTTATATGGGTCGAAAATGCTTATTATGACTCGAAAACTTGAAAATGAATTCAAGAACTCATTTTCTTCTCTTCTATGGATTCTACTTGGCTTAAAGATCTTTACTTCTCATATATGGCATGGCTAGAACATCTTTTGGAGGTAGCTTTGAGTTTAGAGATATGAAATTGTATGTATCGGTATATATAAGGTAAAGAAATGGTCCAATTAATGGAGTTAAGACCAATAAGTGAGAGGACCAATTTACTTAATGTTCCAGTACTATTAAACTAAGGAAAATAAACTACTTATTCATTTTTGAAGTTGAGTCGGTTTGCAAGGTAACGAGTATTGCTTGAGTCTAAGGTTTAGGTATATTCATAAGGTCATGTTGTTAGGGCTGCTGGTGGTACTGTGGTGATGTGAGATCATGTTTCTTGCTAGGTTAAGCTTTAATAAATTATTTTTTTTAGATTTTCGTTTAGTTTGTTTTAGTTTTAGACTTATTAAGTAAAAAAAAAGTTATAGATAGTGCTAGAATGTAATAGTGCTAAAAGTTGTACGAAATCTAAAGAAACAGAAAAAGTGCCTAATTAAGCGTGCTTTTTTATTTGACTTGTGATTATTAAGGGTTAATTTGGTTTGAAAACTTTTACTATTTGTGCATTATAACTTTTCTCGTTCCTTAAAATTGCTTTTATTATTTAATATGACATAAATTAATGGTTATATAAACGTTAATGGTAAGATCCTTTGAATTTGTTTTGAATACGTAAATAACAACGTAACATTTTTAACGCTTTACTTTATATTAAATTCTCACTTAACAATTGAACATAAATTGCATTGGTTTCGTGACGCTTGGACTTTGAGTTATGTTAACTACGACAAATAATAATAAATAAAAAATTCCCCTGAAAAGGGTATATAATATAATAAAAATTACTCTAAGAAAATACTGGTTTTTTATACCTTTTTGATTTGCTTCCAGAATTTTTCTGACCATTAGGGCCAGATCCTCATGTCATACCACGTTCTTCGTGGATTTTCTGTGCTATTTTTCTCATTTCTTAGTTTCTTCCTAATTTCTCTACACATTTACGCTTGACAGTTGCCCTAACGTTTTTCTTCCTGATCTGTAAATTCTCACAAATACTCGAACGCCTCCTGACGTTTTCTCCTTAGTTGGACGCATCATGTTGCTCGAATCCCATTAACATTTCACCCTCCCCATTAGCTAATACACATCCGTCATACAATCAACTCGCATTCCACATATCCCCGAAGAATTCGCCTATGCCGAGTTTTGTTTATAGTTCAGCTTCCATCTCTAAAAATGGGTCTTCCATCCTTCTTTCGATGCTTAATCCTCAATTTTTTCCCATCTACGTCTACCTTATTTTCTAGTCTCCCGCCTACTGCATACTCATTGCCATCGTGTAATCGAACATATCAAAAAAATTGAACTTAAACAAAGTTTCGGACCATGATGAGACCATTTTAATATTCCTTGAAACGAGCCCCACGCGTCATAGAGAATTCCGCTTGATGTTTTGATCATAAAGATAAACATTTCGAATGCACCTCTTCCGGAAAACTTACGAAAAACTGTGAATCTCCCTAATTCAATGGATTCCCCAGTAGAAACATCACCTAGTATGATAGCTTGTGATTAAGAAAAATGAATAACACAAACAATATATTTCGAATCACCAATAAGTCAATCAATCTACAATTCTATAATCCGTAAGATGTTTGGATCGTCTTCGGACCTAAATCCGTAATACAACGTTTGCACCAACACAGGTGTCTCGAAAGTACCACATTGTTCCCTTTTATTAAATGTTTCCTAATATCCCTCGTTGCTATTTGGATAATCTCCAAATACGGATAGGATCCCCTCCCATGTGACGAGAATAATTAAAAACAAATAACGCAAAAAAAGAGAAACTACAAAAAGAGCTAATAAAAAATTAAAAATTCTACTGATAAAATCAAACGAGTAAGACGAATTAAACAATAGGAAACCTAAACTATTTCCATTCACGCGCCAAAACTGATGTATTATGAAACTTCACATAGAGCTTACAATCCTCTAACAAGTAACTAACCGTTGTATTTTATAAGACAACACTCGGTTTTATCATTCTTTAGAATTGGTTGGAAGCTCGAACACGGTCCTTAACAGAATGCTAAGGTCGAGAGAAAGTCTTTTTTTTTTATATTTTTAAAAACAATAATATCTTTTTTTAAGAGTTGTATTTTGACTAATTAAACAAATATAATCAAACGATGGTGATTATTTATGATAAAAAATGTATTTACCTAATCATGCACTACTCCTCGAATTGCTTCTTCTAGATCGTTGCTATTGTCACACTTTATGATCTGTAAGTAATTCCAAATTATGAACAATTACAACGAAACCTCGTCTATTTAAAATAGTTCCATTAACAACGCACAATAAGTATATAAGATATTAAAAGACCCTAAATAATAAACTTTACCGAATGGATCCTTTCGACACACCGTTTTCCCTAGAACCTACCAATTTAATATCTGATCTATTTCTAAAGCCTAACGCCACCATACAGCACAAAACAACATTATAACTACAACCTAATTTCATCAATCAATTAAAAAAACAAAGGAGGGTGTCGCCGAGCAATTATAAAAGAAACAAACTATAATCAACAATCATACAACACATCGACAACAATGATAGATATAAACAATCTACTTATTATAACATGGATTAAGTAGTTACAATAAGGTTTACCCTAAAAACACGCTAAAAACTCTAAACACTAGGTCGTCTCCCTTAAAAAAAAGTATACAAATTACACACTTAAAACCCTAAAATATTGTTATATTAATAAAAACGACTACGACTGCGCTTGAAGTCTTGACTCCGCGCCACATGGATGATTCAGATGTCTCTTTAACCCACTCCACCCGTCCAATCCTGACGCCGGCAACGATGAAGACCTACGTCGTCGCTTTTGTGATGATATCGTAATATATATAGTATTTCCCGTTTAGATGTAAAAATTACTTTAGGAAAAGTAATAATTAATCTTCTGGATGTCGTATTCACGAGGAGAATTGAATTGAGATTCACGTTAATGTTTTTCATTTGATGCTTGATTATCTTATTGTTTTGGTATTAGTTTTTATACTAATTATATAATAATAAACTAAATTACTACTAAGATATAACTAAAACGAATATGCTTGTCATGTGAGGCGAAAAGATCATTAAGTGTGAAGGAAATAGTTAATAAAGAATTAGTGCCCGTTTTAAAAAAATTGTTTTCTCACAACGTTGGTTTATATTGAAAACAATCCTTTATTTTGGTACAAATTACTCGATTCAATGTTGATGAATTAATAACCGTAAAAACATCAATTTCTCACAACATTGGTTTATTTTGAAAATGATATTTTATACTGGTATTAATAACTAGATTTGATATTTGATTATTTCTCCGAATTTTTCCCTTCAAAATAATCAAATAAAAATCTAAATAACCCGAAGATTATTAATCAACGAATCTCTTTTAATCCACACTATTCACTAGTCGCTACTCACTTAACAAGCATATATAAATCTACTCGCTAAACATGGCAACTAAACTAACAATAATAAGCATAACAATAATAATGAACATTTTAAACTAAATAAGCTAAAACTACTAATTATTGAAAAAGGAAAAGAAAATAGAACCCGAATGATGAAATCGATACGAATAAAACCCCTGATTACATAAACTAAGTTAAATTCTAAGTTTATTTCTTATTTAGACTCTATTTACTTAATAGATGATAAAGTGTTTAAACTTTATTTTCTAATAAGCAAGAAAACTCTAATTAAGCTCTAAACTTAGAAATAAAACTAGCTTATGAACCCTTAAGCTCCTCGCCATATGTGTTGAACCGATCAATAAGCCAAAAATGGTTAAGACGAATAATAAACCAAACAATAAGCTAGCTTGTCCTAAATTTTATCCGAAAAACTAATAGAAAGACTATTTAACCCAAGACAAATTCCACAGATTTAATTCCATTATAATAGATATCAAACAAAATAAGCCGAAAAAGAGTTTTAACCAAATCTAAATCTAGAAATAAGCTAACTAGACAATACTTTCTTATTCGAAACAAAATTAAATGCTAAATCCGAACCAAATAAGCCAAAAGTAAAACAAAGTTTTTATTAAATCCGAACCACTAAGCTGCAAACTCGAAATGAATATTAAGCTAATACCTATTAACCGAAAAATACCAAATCTACTACTAATCCACAAACTCAGTAACAAACTAGCTGCGATATAAAGCAAAACTAACAAGCAAATAAATTAAACCTGAGTTATAACTGGTATGTAAGTTTTATACACGTAAAATATATATAAAATATAACCTTAAGAGAGTAATTAAGAAAATTACCAAGTTACCCTCGATA